>CM024630.1:30253714-30486906 GCA_014182585.1 Eucalyptus coolabah
ATGGCCTTGCGATTGGGTGGTAGATCAACCAAGTCCCAGACGTGATTTGCCCTCATTGACTCCATTTCATCTTCCAAAACTTTTCTCCATTCTTTCTTATCGAGAGGATGAGAGAGTCTCTTGAACAGTCTAAACTCAGCATCGTCTTTCGAGCAATCATAAATGTTTTCCTTCAATCTCAAAATGATGACAAGGAATACTTTTACAATTACTTTTATGTAATTGAATTTCTCTTGAATTCAATTCGTCAAGCGATACAACACTCCCATTAGGTCTTGTATGGTGAGGTAAATATTCATTTCCCTCTACAACATTAGTGGGTGTGTTATTAGTATCTTCAATCTCATATAATTTGAAGTCCTTATTAATCTCTCCTCTATTAGGAAAATCATTCTCGAAGAACGTGACATCTCATGACTCCATTTCGATCATACTTCCATTAGCTTGTTCACCTATGAACACGTATTCTTTAGAGTGTTCAGAATATCTTATAAAGATACATTTCTTCCCTCTATGACCTAATTTGCCATTTTTTATGAGAAGAATCATGAACATAAGCTACATATTCCCATGAACGTAGAATACTTAAGTCTGGTTTCATACCAGTCCATAATTCATAAGAGGTGGATGTGACTGATTTTGAGGGCACTCGATTAAGTACATAGGCAGCAGTTAATAACGCATCTCCCCAATAGGAGATAGGTAAATTTGTTTGTGCCATCATAAACCTAAAAATTTCCAATAGGGTTCTATTCATTTTCTCAGCTACCCAATTTTGTTGTGGAGTACTAGGAATGGTCAATTGTCGTACAATTCCATTTTCATCACAAAAAGCCTTGAATTGCTCAAATAGATACTCACGTCCACAATTGGTTCTTAATGCCTTTATTATTTAATTCAACCGATTCTCTACTATCGCTATATATCGTCTAAAGCAGTCCGATGCTTTTGACTTATGGGAGATCAAAAAGACATAACCGAAACGCGTAAAGTCATTTATGAAAGTGATGAAATATGAGGCTACATGCCTCGCCCTCACATTCAAAGGACCACAAAAGTTAGAATGTATGAGTTGCAATGGAAATTCGGCTCTAATTTCTTTACTGAATGGTTTTCTAGTTACTTTTCCCACTAGACAATGTTCACATACAGGTATATTAACATTAGTGACTAACCCTAAAAGGCCTTTTCTAGCTAATCTTTGCATTTTTTGTAACTCGATGTGACCTAATCTAACATGTCAAGTACTTGCATCAATCTCAACATTACTAGAAGATGCAATTAAAGAAAAACAACCATTGACATTAATATTATACTGATCAAACTCAATGTCTAACACCATAAAACCATTCGATACATGACCTGAACCATAATAAACTGTTCCAAACAAAATGTCAACACAATCACAATGAAAATTCAATTCATAACCTAGGCTAAGAAGAACAATTACAGAGACCAAGTTTCGTCGAATATCTGAAGCATAGGGGACATCATGTAAGAATAGACTTCGACCACCACGTAAAGTTAATTTACGTGTGTCGATACCCTACACTTCAATTATTGAGTTATTCCCAACATATATCAATTTTCTTCTATGTTGTATTCGACGATACTCCACAAATGCTTCTCGATCTCTAGCTACATGGTCTGTTACTCCTGAGTCTACAGTCCACATTGAATGAGATTTAGCGAGCATTATAGTGCTAGAAACAAAAGCATTACTTAAAGTAATGGAGTAATAGGGTACCTCTTTCGGCTCAGTGCATTCATGAGCAAAGTAACCCATCTTGCCACAATTTTAGCACTTTATATTAGCCTTGTCCTTCTTTCCACCACGCTTCTTGCGTTGAAAGGTCTTAGCCCTCTTAGGTGCCTAATCTGTCTTCTTCCCTTTGTTGTTGAATTGATGATTCCTTTTACGCTTGAAGCTCGAAGCTTTGCGTGAACTCGATTCAGCAACATAAGCATGGGTAGAGGATTTCACAACCTCTAGACGTTCATCCCGTAATTCCAAATGACATGCTATATCATCAAAAGTGATAATATTCTCATTATGTGTCATGTTGATCTTCATATGCTCCCAATTATCAGGAAAATACCTTATAACAGCCTGAACTTGATGTTCATCAGTAAGGGAGTGTGGCACCCCGAAACGGCCCCACGATCCGTTAGGGTCGCCACAGCCGCTTACCTTGAATTATAATGGGTCCACAAATCCTAGGGTTTTCTATCATTTAAATCGGTCCAGGCATAGTTCATATAACGGAAGCAAAATCATAATCTCCCTACCCCATGCTCAACAAGATAATGCAATGCACACCAACTACACATTTTATATAAGTTAGGCCGAACAATTTTATTTACATAACTTGATGGACATCATGAGTTGGTACATCAAAAGGCCAAGGCTTTTCTAAGCTCGGCTATAACCAACAGTACCCGACTCTATAGTAGTCATGTACATCGGTCCATCATTTATTGTCGGCAGTCCAAAAAGAAGCTTCATCCTCCCTCCATCGTGCTCAGTCACACCCAACCTACTCCGTCAGCTGGCAGCGGCGGCAGCATCCCCAGCATAACCCCGTCGTGGCGGATATGCACGGACAAGAACTCCTGAGTGATAGGGCCGGCGGGTGATCCAATGTCGTACAAAACCAAAACCCGCACACGAACAAAAACTAGCCCCCGTATCTCGAGGGGATGATGATCCGTACACTCAACCTAGACGTTGGTCGGTATGCCATAGAAAGTACCGGGGGTGACTGGCGACAAAGACATAACTCCTAGTCTGAAATGTTAGTCCCCAAAAGGGGTGAGTACAACCACTCAACAGTAAAAGATCCACCAAACTACACAATGCAACAAGCAAGACAACCAAGATCTCATGCACATAACATCTATGCGACCATGCATATAAATCCATAAGGTTCATCCCATACCTTAATAACCACATTTTCAGTGCCAAATAATACCAACTCACAATTCATAGACAACTCATGTACCATGCAATATGCACACACATGTACACAATTCATTTTCCATTTTGATATTCAAAAAGATCTCATTTTCCCCGAAGACCAGTGTTTGCATCCCTGCCGGGCTTTCGCATCCAATCCTGGCATCGCGAGACTTCCGACACACACCTCCGGCATCTCGTACCCTAACCGGCATCACAAGCCTTACATCACAAGGCTTCTGGCACACACCTTCGAGCATCCCAAAACTCCCGAGGACATCCAGCACACACCTCCGGGCATCCGGCACACACCTCCGAGCATCTCAAAACTCCCGAGGACATCCGGCACACACCTCCGAGCATCTCGAAACTCCTGAAGCATCGTCGACTCAAGGGTCCGACAGTATCATCAACATCACAATATATACACATATTTGTCTCACTTAGAAAATAACCCTTGATGCCATATGATATGCTAAATGTCACCGCATCCATTGTATAAACAACTCAAGACATCACAACTCATAGAGCAATTCAATTGTTTTTTGAAATGAAACAGTTTTCGAACAAAACATAATGCACTTCACTAATTGAAATTAGTTTAGCAAAGTCGGAGTAAAACAGCTTAAAAACCAGAATGTGCAGTTTTAATGAAAATTTCGGAATAACCCCTAAATGAACTCAGAAAATTCTGAAATTTTGATACTTTATAGATAAGACCTAGAAGTAAAAGTTTTGTGAATAACTCTAAGTCAAATTCATTGTAGATTAAGAGCTATAATCGCCATAACTCTCCCTAACCCTCGGCAACAGTTTCCAGATCTAACACTTTCAAAGAAAAATTGTTTCACCAACCAATACTTGTCCGTTTCTTCCCAAATTTAAGTATTTTATTCCTTAAGATGTCATCTACAACTTTCATCGAGAACACAAAGTCAAATTTCAACTGCATAATTTCATAAAATTCACGGAGTCGCGAAAGGTCAAGCTGTTTTTCTATGAAACAGTTTACTAGTCCTAAGGAACTACTTTTGTTCTTTCGAATTCCAGCATCCAGCATTAAAGTTCAAGCATCTCCAAATCTATCACACTTCACTAAACAACCACAGCACAACAAAATGTAGATCAATGGACTCTCACTTGCCTTAAGTCCAACGCAAACACAGCAAGCAAAACAGCAACTTGAGGACTTCGGGCGTGGCTCGATCGACGGCGAAGCTAGGCAGCGTCAACGGCGGCAGCTGGTGCACGGCGGAAGACAGTCCTCCTCTTCCCCCTTCGCGGCCCACACTCGCGCGCCCTCTCTCCCGCTCGAACTCTCCTCCTCTCTCTGTCGCTCGCTGCTCGCTCGGTCTCACTCTCTCTCTTGGCAGTTCTCTCTCGATCAATCCGCCTCCCCCTCTTTCTTTTAATTTCTTAATTAGCTAGTAATCATTAGATTTTGCATGTAGGAGATACTTGGCTCCAAGAGGAAGACAAGTGGCTTCATCAAGAGGACAAATGGAGGAGGTGGCGTGGCCTTCTCCATCCGGTTCTCTCCTCCCTTCGATCGACAGCCTTATGGGCCTCTTGGGCCTGCTTTGGGCCCGAAAATTTGTGGCCAAAAGTCCAAATTAAATGGCCCACAATCTCTGAAAAATAATCCCACTGTTTCTGTACAATTATTAAGCACTTGGTTTCCACAAATATCAATTTGATATCCCTATAGTCAATTTGCTTCATATAGAAGGATATAACCAAAATTCTCGCGTGCAGTCCAACTCCTCAAAATTTTACTCTTAATTTTCAGCAGGCGTGTCCCTCATGCATTGCCGAATTCCATCCCTTTGGCACAAAATTAAATTGACCAATGTCCAAATTCCTCTTTTATTCCATGTCTACTTAATTGGTATGGCTGGGATTCTCGGATGCCACAATTCTCCCCTCCTTTGAGACTTTCGTCTTCGAAATTAGACATTACCTATGTCTCTTTAAACAAGTGAGGGTCCCTTTCCCTCATCTCATTTTCACTTTCCCATGTGGCTTCCTCCACATCATGATGTCGCCATAATATCTTAACCAATGGAATTTTCTTGGTTCTAAGAATTTGCTCCTTTCGATCCAATACTTGTACAGGCTCTTCAATGTATCTCACTTCCTCGTCCACTTTGATGGCTTCATGATCGAGTATGTGACCAAGATCCGGTCAATATTTCCTTAGCATCGACACATGGAACACATCATGTAAATCTCTCAATTTAGGAGGCAGCGCCAAGCGATAAGCTACATCTCCTATTCTTTCAAGTATCTGAAAAGGTCCAACGAATCTAGGGCTCAACTTTCCCTTCATTCCAAATTGAAATATTCCTTTCATAGGGGATACTTTAAGGAGTACATGATCCCCCACATCAAACTCTAAAGGTCTTATATGCTTATCTGCGTAGTCTTTCTACCTACTATGGGCTATTTTAAGTATTTTCATGGTAATTTCAATAGCTTCAGTAGTAATTTGTACCAAATTCATGCCCCGTCAATCTCCACGTGGACCGCTAGGAAATGGGCAGACTTAGTCAAGCGATCTACTATTACCCAAATAGAGTCGTGACCAATTGATGTCCTTGGCAGTCCTTGCACAAAGTCCATCATCACATGCTCCCATTTCCATTCTGGTACATCCAATGGTCTCAATAGTCCTGTGCATTTGTGGTGTTCCGCTTTCACTTGCTGGCGTGTTAAACACTGAGAAATGTGTTTAACTATATCCGTCTTCATGCCATTCCACCAAAATTGCTGGCGTAAATTTCTATACATTTTTGTACTCCCCGGATGAATACTATAATTGCTCCTATGTACTTCTGACAAAATTTCCCTTTTTTATTTCTCCATTATCGAGAACACACAATCGTCCTTGGCATCTTACTACTCCATCCTTAGAAACTTGAAACTCTGGTCTTTTCCCTAAAGACACAGTGTTTCGTATCTTCACAATCTTCGGATCATATTCTTGTAGAATCTTAACTTTCTGAATGATTTCGGGCTCAATCCTTAATGCAATGAGCATACTAGTAAGGTGGTCTATTTCCAACTTAAAGTCTGAATCTGCTATTGATTTTAATAGATTCCATTATGTTATTCTTAGACTAGCCATGTCCATAGCTGACTTTCGACTAAGGGCATCTGCCACCTTATTTGCCTTCCCTGGATGGTATCGTATTTCACATTCATAATCTTTTAATAATTCCATCCACCTTCTCTGTCTCATGTTCAATTCTTTTTGTGAAAACAAATACTTCAAGCTCTTATGATCTCGTATAGATTTCAAACTTTTCTCCATACAAATAATGTCTTCATATTTTCAAAACAAATACTATAACTGCCAATTCTAAATCGTGGGTTGGGTAATTTAACTCATGAGTTTTCAATTGTCTTGATGCATATGCTATGACCTTGCCATGCCGCATCGTAACACATCCTAGTCCTTTATGAGATGCATCACTATACACCGTGAATCCATCAAATCCAGATGGTGTAGTTAGAATTGGAGTTGTAGTTAACTTCCTTTTAAGCTCTGGAAACTTCTTTCACATTTTCCACTCCATTCAAACCTCACATTCTTTTGAGTCAATTTCGTTAAAGGGCCTGCGCGATTGTGAGAATCCTTCAATAAACCTCCTATAATAGCCAGCCAATCCTAAGAAACTCCGTATTTTGGTTAGTGTCGTCGGTCTCAGCCGGTTCACTACCATCTCAACCTTTGCAGGGTCTACTTTGCAATACCACTTCCCGACACCACGTGTCCTAAAAATATTATCTGGTCCAACCAAAATTCACATTTACTGAATTTGGCGTATAACTTATGATCTCTTAGTATTTGCAATGCTATCCTCAAGTGTCGTTCATGATCTTCAGGTCCTTTAGAATATATCGGGATATCATCAATGAAGACAATTATAAACTGATCGAGATAAGGCTTAAATATCCTATTCATTAAATCGATGAATGCAACCGGTGCATTCATTAATCCAAAAGGCATAACTAGGAACTCATAATGTCCATAACAAGTCCTAAATGTAGTCTTAGGAATGTCTTCTTTCTTTATCCTTAACTGATGGTATCCTGATCTTAAGTCAATTTTAGAAAAGACTGAACTTCCTTGCAATTGATCAAATAAATCATCAATTCTAGGCAAGGGATACTTATTCTTTACAGTCACCTGGTTCAGCTGTCTATAGTCAATACATAAACGCATCAACCCGTCCTTCTTTTTCACAAATAGGACTGGTGCACCCCAAGGTGAAGCACTTGGCCTAATAAATCCCTTATCAAGCAATTCTTGTAGTTGCACCTTCAATTCCTTCAGCTCCATCAAGGCCATTATATACAGGGCTTTCAATATTGGTCTCGTTCCAGGCGTTAGTTCAATTTCAAACTCAATCTCTTGTTCCGGTGGTAATCCAGGTAACTCCTCAGGAAACACATCCTAAAATTCCCTGACCATTTGAATCTCATCGATTTTTGTCTCTTTCTTAGTAAAATTTCTTACTACTGCTAGGTATCCTTGACATCTTTCATCGAGTAGTTCATGAGCTTCTACCATTGAAATAATGGCTATAGAGGGGTTTGTTTGACCTCCAAAAATTTCAAAACTAGACGATCGGATAACATGAACCGGATCACTTTCCTATAGCAATCCACCTTAGCCCGATACTTATGGAGCCAGTCCATTCCTATGATAACATCAAAGTCATACATAGTTATCACAACTAGATCTATTTTCATATCTCATCCTTCTATAGTTATCTTACATTTTGCACATACCATTGTAGATAATACCATATTCTTTAATGGCGTGGAAACACAAAGAGGCGTCTCAAGAGGTGTAGTTTCTATTTTATTCAATCGCCTATATCTTTCAGATACAAATGAATGCATAGCACCCGTGTCAAACAATACATATGCCTTCTTGCCATTTATGAAAATCGTACCTGAGATAACGTTTTCGGAAGATTCCGCTTCCTCTTGGGTGACCGCATACACCCTTCCTTGTGCTGGTGGCCTCTGTGGATTTTGGATATTGTCCACTAGTACGTTGTTGTACTCGTCGCATCGGATTAACATTCAGCTGCAACCTTTCTTGTGGACAATCTTTCCTGAGGTGTCCTACTTGTCCACAACCATAACATTTCAGTCGTCCATTGTAAGGTCCTGGGCCATGTTGCCCATCACATCTTTGACAAACATCATGCTGATAGGGTGTTTTTCCTAAATTCAGGCCATCCCTGGTTTTTCCAAAGTTTCCAAAATTATTCTTTTTCTTAGATTCCCAGGTCTGACCTTGACCAGGATAGGGTCTCTTACCCCATCTAATATCACTAAAGTTCAACTGTCTCCTAGACTCTGATTGCTCTCTCATCAATTCCTATTCCACCGACTGTGCCCTTTCATAAATCTCATTATAATCTCTTATATACAAAGGCACCAGTTGTTTCCTGATATCAATCCTCAACCTTTTAGGAATCTCTTAGCTTTTTCCTCTCGATCCTCAACCAGCCTGGGAGCATACCTAGACAATTCAGAAAATTTTGCCTCATACTAGCCTACTACCAGCTTCCTTTGTTCCAACTGAACAAATTCAGTGATCTTATTATCCCTAGTGCAGTCGGAGAAATGCTTCCTATTGAAAGCTCTAACGAACTCATCCCAATTTATGTCGTACATGGTGGAAAGATCATGTCTCTTGAAGCTCTCCAACAAAACTTTGCATTTCCCTCTAGCTGGTACTCTAACAAAGTTATTTTCTCAGCATCATTGCAAACCAACAACCGGAAAATTCATTCCATTCCATCCATCCATTGTTCTGCCTCCTCAAGACTTCCTATTCCACTAAACTTAGGTGGCTTCAGCTTTAGAAATTGTTCCACTAGTCCTTGAGGGCGACGTTCCCACACTCCCGAGGTTGTTCCGCGCTTGTCTTTCCATCAGATTTCCTATATTGGCCAATGCCTACGGTATGTCTTCCATTCGGGGTTCAACCCTTGCAGCAAAGGCTTCAACCCTCGATGGATGAGAACTTCCAGCTCGTACCATGACTTTCCTGTAGTTTCCAAGCATTTACCTCAAGAATAATCTGTGACTCAATGTCTCCATTTAAAGGCAACTACATTTGTATATATAAGTAACATAAACATGTTACCGGCACCTAATAAGCAACTCTTAAAAAAATTACTAGGGATCTACGAGTGAATGTCCATCACCCCTTCTTTAAAGTTAATCAACCATCCTAGTTACTATCCTATGGTGTGCATTGTCATCATATTCCTCAATTTCCAAATGAGGCTCCTATCACTCCATATATAACCATTCGCTCTAATACGAAACCGTTGTGGCACCCCGAAACGGCCCCCGATCCGTTAGGGTCGCCACGATTCGCTTACCTTTCACTTGTCCTAATAACATGCCACTCTGATACCATTGAATTATAGTGGGTCCACAAATCCTGGGGGTTTGTATCATTTAAATTGGTCCCAGCGCAGTTCATATAACAGAAGCAAAATCATAATCTCCCTACCCCATGCTCAATAGGATAATGCAATGCACACCAACTACACATCTTATATAAGTTAGGCCGAACACTTCTATTTACATAACTTGATGGACATCATGAGTTGGTACATCAAAAGGCCAAGGCTTTTCTAAGCTCGGCTATAACCAAAAGTATCTGACTCTACGGTAGTCATGTACATCGGTCCATCATTTAGTGTCGGCAGTCCAAAAAGAAGCTTCATCCTCCCTCCATTGTGCTCAGTCACACCCAACCTGGTCCATCAACCGGCGGCGGCGGCAACATCCCCAGCATAACCCCGTCGTGGCGGATATGCACGAACAAGAACTCCTGAGTGACAGAGCAAGCGAGTGATCCAACGTCGTACATGTTGACACCTAAATTTTGGCAACCCATAGTCACTTATCATATTAAAAAATTAGGGGTTAATTTAATTCCTGAAAAAATATTAATTGCATAGCATATAGATTTAAGTTGCATTTATTTTGTTATTTGTATTTTTTGCATTTTATTGGACCGGTGGCGGATATATTCAAATTAGATGGATTAGGTCCATGAAGCGAGCCGGTTGGCCCAAGTCCATGTTTTTAATTATCTCGTGGAAAAATAGAAATTTTGAAATTTTTTCAAGATATGAATCTTTTGGATAGGGCACATGTGTGAAAAAGTATTGCGATATTGCGATTTATCTTTGCGAGATTTGGATTTCGAGAAAATATTTATCGTAATCTTGAATTCTTATCAATAGTGGTCGGATGGTGAAAAAGTATCGCAGATGTAGATTTGAAGGGAGAATCAAAAACCTATCTTCTACCCCATATAAAAGCAACAAAGTACGAAGACCTACGGGGGGCTTCTCTCTCGACGGCTAGGTCAAAAAAAAAATTCCACCGAAAAGAAAAGCTTTTCCTTGGTCTTCTCTTCGTTCTTCTAAGAACCCTACACGAAAACAAAAGAGAAAAGGAAAAGCCAAAACTGAAAAGTGAAAAGTGAAGCGAAGCACGGTACAATCGGCGAGGGGGTGAGGGGACATTTCTTCGTTCATCGTCTTCCTCACCCTTACTACTGCGTCTCCGCAACCGGACACCGTCTGGCCCCAGACTGCCGCGGTGCTGCGGCTCCTCTACGCTCGCCGCTCCGCCTTGTCGATCCACAACGCTGACGCCGTTGCCCCTCGACCAGCACAAGCACCCTTCTCGCGGCACCCAAGCCCGGTCACCGCGTTGCCATTGCCGCGCCTCCTGTTCTACTACTACCCGATCCGCTGCACCGGAGCAACAACCCAAGATCGAAGACACCATCGTGTGCCACCTCGCCGAAGCTGTTCAACCCCTTTTCAATTGCAGCAGCGAAGCCACTTCGCCTCGCGACCCGGTAGCATCACGGGAGTTCGACGTCGTTGCTATTTCCCTCTTGCCATCGCTCACCGCGGCGCTCTTGGACCCCCTCGGCCTCCGTCTCCGCACTCTCTCGAGCCCGATCCGCCGCGCCGGAACGCCGATCTCGCCCCGACTCGTGCGCAACCTCGCCAGCTCTCCGCTGCGTCGGTCTGCTCTCGCCCCAATGCTTGCTGAAGGGCCGTGACAACCTCGACGCCCGGCTACTCGTCCGCAATCGCCCGGTGCTCTTCCGCTTTACCTTGACCGCAACCTCCGTCATGACATATTAGGATAAAATTGCATATTAAGTTTAGATTGATTTTTGCATCTTAGGTTAGAGTTTGCTAGGTTAAGACAATATCTTAGTTTAAATTAGGATTTAGTCTGACCTAATCCCTAATATAAGCTAGATAGTTATGTTTTTGCATTTCATAAAAAAAAAAAAAAATTCTTAGGATAAATTAGTCGCAATTTCTAGGATAGATTGCATTTTTTTAGAATAGAAAAATCATATGCACGTCATATAGAATTAAGTCCATGAAATGTACGTCATTTTAGTGATTATTGTTAGGTTCATTTCTAATTAGAAATTGCCCGTCATTAGATCAGGTCATTTAATAAATGTCGCGTGACATATATCTCACATATTAAATTGCATGTTGCATGTCATTTTAGTTGAAATAATTGTGTACGTCATTGCATTGCATTGCACGTCATTAGAATTAAATTATTTTGGTTAATTTAGATTGCATATTTAACAATTGCACGTTCATTAAGAGATCACAAAATTTTTATTCATATAGTTTATGACATGTTGCCATACCATATCATTTCATATTAGATTAAAAGCATTACATTGCATATGGATTATAGTCTCGTTAAAAGTGAAAAAAAAAAAAAAAAAAGGAAATTGCGTGTTAATTAGAAACCATGTCTAGGGTTGTTGATGTGGCTTTTAATTTAACGCTGCGAGATGCTTTCGTTGCTTTGAGGTAAGTCCTGCATTATTTAATTGCTTTCTTGGGTGTTAAATTAATGGTTTGCGCACCTGCATGAACACCTCACATGTTAGGGAACTAATTTAAAATCAATTCAAGCTGCCTGCAAATTTTTTTTCAAAAATAAAAGAAATGGTACCGAAAGGGCGTTAGAGAAATCTAGCGTAATCAAGTCCCCGAATCCATAAATCTCTGGTTCGTAGGAGTAAAGTGAAACTCCCGTTACTTTACTTGGGTTTCTAATCGACCCACCAAAAATAAATTAGTGGCGACTTCTAATTGAAAAATCAATTGCCTGTTAATAACTTGAACCTAAGTCGCGAATTGGTATGGGTTTGGGAGAGCCCGAGTTAAGTTTAGGCTTAACAATCCATTAGTCAAACCCTAAGTGGTTCACACCCGAAAAATTTGGTCGCGACAGTATAAAACCAAAACCCGCACACGAACAAAAACTAGCCCCGTATCTCGAGGGGATGATGATCCGTACACTCAACCTCGACGTCGGTCGGTATGCCATAGAAAGTACCGGGGGTGACTGATGACAGAGACATAACTCCTAGTCTGAAATGTTAGTCCCTAAAAGGGGTGAGTACAACCACTCAACAGTAAAAGATCCACCAAACTACACAATGTAACAAGTAAGACAACCAAGATTTGATGCACATAACATCTATGCAACCAGGCATATAAATCCATAAGGTTCATCCCATACCTTAATAACCACATTTTCAATGCCAAATAATACCAACTCACCATTCATAGACAACTCATGTCCCATGCCATATGCTCACATATGTACACGATTCATTTTCCATTTTGATATTCAAAAAGATCACATTTTCCCGGGGACTAGTGTTTGCATCCCTCCAGGCTTTCACATCCAATCTTGGCATCGCGAGACTTCCGGCACACACTTTCGGGCATCCGGCACACACCTCCAGGCATCTCGTACCCCAACTGGCATCACAAGGCTTCCGGCACACACCTCTGGTCATCCCGAAACTCCCGAGGACATCCAGCACACACCTCAGGGCATCTCAAAACTCCCGAGGACATCTGGCACACACCTCCTGGCATCTCGAAACTCCGAGACATCATCGACTCAAGGGTCCAACAGTATCATCAACATCACAATATATGCACATATTTGTCTCATTTTGAAAATAACCCTTGATGCCATATGATATGCTAAATGTCACCGCATCCATTATATAAACAACAACTCAAGACATCACAACTCATAGAGCAATTCAATTGTTTCTTGAAAAGAAACAGTTTTCGAACAAACCAGAATGCACTTCACTAATTGAAATTAGTTGAGCAAAGTCGGAGTAAAACAGCTTAAAAACCAGAATGTGCAGTTTTAATGAAAATTTCAGAATAACCCCTAAATGAACTCAGAAAATTCTGAAATTTTGATACTTTATAGATAAGACCTAGAGGTAAAAGTTTTGTGAATAACTCTAAGTCAAATTCATTGTAGATTAAGAGCTATAATCGCCATAACTCTCCCTAACCCTCGGCAACAGTTTCCAGATCTAACACTTTCAAAGAAAAATTGTTTCACCAACCAATACTTGTCCGTTTCTTCCCAAATTTAAGTATTTTATTCCTTAAGATGTCATCTACAACTTTCATCGAGAACACAAAGTCAAATTTCAACTGCATAATTTCAAAAATTCACGGAGTCGCAAAGGTCATGCTGTTTTTCCATGAAACAGTTTACTAGTCCTAAGGAACTACTTATGTTCTTTCGAATTCCAGCATCCAGCATTAAAGTTCAAGCTTCTCCAAATCTATCACACTTCACTAAACAACCACAGCACAGAAAAATGTAGATCAATGGACTCTCACTTGCCTTAAGTCCAACGCAAACACAGCAAGCAAAATAGCAACTTGAGGACTTCGGGCATGGCTCGATCGACGGCAAAGCTAGGCGGCGTCGACGGCGGCAGCTGGTGCATGGCGGAAGACAGTCCTCCTCTTCCCCCCTTCGCGGCCCACACTCGCACGCCCTCTCTCCCGCTCGAACTCTCCTCCTCTCTCTCTTGCTCACTTGCCCACTCAGTCTCACTCTCTCTCTCGGCGGTTCTCTCTCGATCAATCCACCTCCCCCTCTTTCTTTTAATTTCTTAATTAGCTAGTAATCATTAGATTTTGCATGCAAGAGACACTTGGCTCCAAGAGGAAGACAAGTGGCTTCATCAAGAGGACAAATGGAGAAGGTGGCGTGGCCTTCTCCATCCGGTTCTCTCCTCCCTTCGGTCGACGGCCTTGTGGGCCTCTTGGGCCTGCTTTGGGCCCGAAACTTTGTGGCCGAAAGTCCAAATTAAATGGTCCACAATCTCTTAAAAATAAGCCCACAGTTTCTGTACAATTATTAAGCACTTGGTTTCCACAAAAATCAATTTGATATCCCTATAGTCAATTTGCATCATATACAAGGATATAACAAAATTTCTCGCGTGAAAATTTTACTCTTAATTTTCAGTAGGCGTGTCCCTCACGCAAGGCCAAATTCCATCCCTTTGGCACAAAATTAAATTGACCAATGTCCAAATTCGTCTCTTATTCCATGTCTACTTAATTGGTATAGCTGGGATTCTCGAATGCCACAGGGAGTGACCTGCCGACTTCAGCTCATGAATCATGTTTAACATCTCCCAAAGATGTTGTCTCATCGTTAAATTTAGGCGCTTTTGGTATGTATCAAAATTGATGGTGAGTTTCCTCAACTTAGTGGCAGATGTACCCCCAAACTTATCTTTCAAGGCAACTCACATTGCTTGAGTTTTATCATAACTTCCAAACTCACACATGAGATTATCTTGCATATAGCTCGGTAACGTGATACGAGCAATGCTATTTTTCTTCTTCCAAGCTTGATAAGCTTCCAGATCTCTCCTGTGTTGAGTTGAAATTCCATGCTCAGGTTCATCCATTGTATGGTTGAGGGTTTCCAAAACCTTTTGCTCATCAAGGATGTACTTGAACTTTTCGGTGCCAAATATCATAATTGTCACCGTTCAATTTCTCACCCTTATTGAGGTCAGCCACAATGGTCTTGGATGCCAAAGCCATAATCAATTATTATTTCACATTGATATAATAAATGCAGAACCAATACTAGCACACTTTTCAGTAACACACATATTTAATTTACAGCAAAGACAAACTAAATTAATGATAATTCAACAAAAGACATGAAAACGAAAGTTCAATATGTTCCCAATCAGCTCCTATGTACGATTGTTCTATTATTATTAATTAGTTTAATTTGCGCAAATTTTAAGTTCTAGGTAAGAATTCCTTCAAATTCTACCAACCTACGAACTCCCACTAGAAAAATAATTACATGACCTCATGTAATTTCTACATTTTTCATTAACACAAAAGCATAGCATGATGCAAACCAACGTACACAAAACAATCATACTGCAACTACAATCAAAACCACAATTCAACATGAAACGGAAAAACAAAGATTTCCTACCATTGTTCAAATTTTATTGGAAACTAGAAAATTGTAAGTATATTAAACTATATACATGCTACGATCGAACCAAGCTCTACACAGCATATATGATATCATTTTTATGTAAGCAAGCTACTGTATTTCCAAAACCACAAGAAAATACGGGCCCAAAAAGAATAAACAATGCATTTAAAACCCAAAAATACGCGCACTTAGGGTTCCCTACATACTTTTATACATTTATAAAACTTGAACATGCAAAATAACTATACCATAGTGTAAAGCGTATCCATACAAACCAAACGCCGCCAACTACGCTCCAATCGGGCTCCCACGCACCCACACGCACCGCCCGAGTGTGCAGCGCGTGTGGCGCACGCGCCAATGAGCCTTAAAGGCTCTAGCCGATCCGGCCGGCAACCAGTCCGACCCGGTTTGACCGATCTGACCAGTTGACAGTCAATGGATCGGGTCGGGTTGGGTCGCCGGCCGACGACCGGCCGACCAACTGCCGCCGGCGGTGACGTCATCGATGACGTAATCCGGCGATTACCGACCGCGGATGGCGTCATTCGTGACGTCGGCACACACGGTTCGCCGACACACATGACGCTCACGCGTTGGCGTTCCCAGCACGTTGAGCGCGTGGCGCCCATGCGCTGCGGCTTCTAGCCACATGTGTGGGCGCATCCGGCCTCCTCCAGCGGCACTCAACCCACCATTGGACTCGTCTCAACAAGTACTTTCACCCTGTATATTTAAAGATTTATTTTGGCCAAAAAAATATTTGAAAAAATGGCCAAAACCGTACGGGTGTATGCGGCCCTGAACCCGTTGTTCGCTTCAGTTCGTTTTCGATGATTTAGATTGCAATTCCGAGCAATAAACATCCAAACAATGTAGATTTCATTCTCTTGATCTCGATATCAAATGATAAATGAGAAAATTCGATGAAAAACTAGGTAGAAATCACAACCTAGCTCTGATACCAATGTAGGAAGAAAGTCGGGGGAAGACGACTTACCTGTTTCCAATGCGCAGTCAACAATTTACTCCAGAATGATCGTTGAATTACGGATGAATGACAACCAATATTACTTCACGTTGGTCTGAATATACTCACGAGGAAAACATCTGATTTTCACAGCGTAAATGACAATTGTTCTTGTAAATGAGAAATGGAATGCCTCATTTTTCTTTGATGGAAAAAGGACAAGAAAAGGAGAGAAATTTCTGAGCGTACGTTCTACCAACCGTCTCAACGGTTATCTTTAGAAGAATTTTATATGAGTCCCTCATGCCCTTTCAAAAGGTGTCTTTCCATCGTAGCGTATCAAGACAAAACGGTGCGTTCTCATCGCACCCCATCATAAACGTATTGATTAAGTACAACATTCCCCCACTATATTACTACTAAAAATGTAGCACAGTTTAAAGTTGAGATCGTCTTAGCTCAATCGTGGAAGATCTAGCACATCATTATCGAAGCAAAGAACATGAGTTGATTGTGCTCGATGTCAATGAGATAAATCGAGCAGATTTTATTTTCACACTTAAATTTGTAAAAATAATCTACGAAGAAAAAGATATCCATTTTTGTAATGTGTGCTTGGTATTGTGAAGTTTGGTACAGCTTTGCACTTCGGACTGGAATCAGCCTCTCCATGATATAAACAAACCGGGGAGAGATCCAAGCTTTATTGTTTTTCTGAGTTTAGGTTTAGATTATTGATTGAGCTTGTGTTGATGTGTGAGAGTTCAGCTTAACATTTCATGAGAATGACGACCGTGCAGAGAGATTCATATTCACCGGTGCAAGGTTTACTCATGCATCATTGCAAATCTAAGTTGGGTAAATGCAAATTGGGCCTGGTACAAGAAATCACTGCAAAAGAAAAGCATGAGAACTGAATAATGGAGAGGGCTAAATGGCGCTTGTAGCAACAAGCATGCCCTTGACGAAGAGTCCATAGAAGAACCAAGTGGTAGGGGTGTCAAGAACCGAACTAAAAATCGAACCAAACTGAACCAAAAACACCGATTTTTCGGTTTGGTTCAATTTTGGTTCGGTTCTCATTAAAAGTCAATATTGTTTTATTGGTTTGGTTTTATCGGTTAACCGAACCACAAACCGATAAAAGATTTCGGTTTTTTTTTTTTATTGGCTCGATCTCTCCCTATGAACCAAGAGCCCAATCTCGAATCAAGAATGCCTTGAGGAGTCCGACCCCAATGGCCAGCCCCACGATGACCCCCGTCCTCTCCTCCTTCGTGGCTGGAGGGGCGGCAGCAGCGACGAAGATGTTGGGTTGGGTCAGATTCGGGAGCTTGAGACGGGCACAAAAGAGGGTCTCGTGGCACCCCGAAACACCTCGGGTCGCCACAAGTACCTGCTCGCTCCACCTAATGAACATTAGATAAATCTCTTAGTAGAAGCATCGTAGTTCATAGGCATTTTTTTTTTTTTGAAAACGGTCCTAGGGCAACTTATTAGCGGAAGCATAAACAAGTCTCACCATTCCTCCCTCCAATAATCATCATGCAATGCACACCACTAAGCACCATAAGATAAGATAAAGCCAAGACACTTTTATTTATATATTTTCATGATGGATTTCTCGGGTCATACAACCAAAAGGAAAGGCCAAGACTTTTAACTACACTTGGCCACAACCCAAAAGATATCTCGATCCCTATAACGATCACGTGTCATCCTCCATCTATCAGTGTCGGCTATCCCCAAAAAGAAACATCAACTCTCTACTCCTCACGTGGCCATCACACCCATCCTGGCACGTCGAGCGGTGGTGGCGGCAACATCCCCCGAATCACTCCATCTCAGCGGACGTGGACCGACAAAAACTCCTTAATGACCGGGCCCCCAGCCAGGCCCACATCGTACATGACCAGCACATGAACTCGCACAAACGTCAGACCAGGAATGGTAACGCAATCAATCTCCGAATACTCTACCTCCACGTTAGATGGGAGGCCATAGAAGGTACCCCGCGTGATAGTAGGGAGCGGCATCTTTCTAATCTGAAATGTTGGTCCCCGAAGGGGTGAGTACAGCCACTCAGCAAGTAAAAAATCCAATAAACCACTCAATGCATCACACAATACAATCATAACAATCATAGCATAGTACATGTCATTCATGCATCCAAGCATAACTTACCTTGTAGCCATGCATATGTCATCATACCATATGTACATACATCTTCATGTACTCATCATTATCATGTCATACATATACCATGCCATAAGTGCACATACAACCATGCACTCATCATCATCATGTCATATACCATCATGCCATAGATGCACATATAACCATGCACTCATCATCATCATGTCATACATATACCATCATGCCAAAGGTGCACATACAACCATGCACTCATCATCATCATATCATATAGCCATGCATATGTCATCATATCATATGTGCATGATTCAATTTCCACTTTTATCTTTCAATTTGATCACCACATCTTTCTTTCCCAGGACCAGTAATTGCATCCCACATTTTATCACTCGCACCACAATCTAGGCATCGCGAGAAACCTCCGGCACACATCACCGGGCATCCAGCACCCCACATTCCGGGCATCTCGCATCCCAACCGGCATCACAAGGCATTCCCGGCACAAACCTCCAAGGCTTCCGGCACCTAACCATTTCGGGCATCTCGAAACTCCCAAGGACATCCGGGCATGTATCACAATACAACCGGGCATCCAGCCACCCCCATCCTGGGCATCCTGACAATCCCAGGGCATTATCGGCCCACCTCCAACAGTTTCCTCATTCATCATAATTCATATTCACCAATTTATGTCTCACAATCAACATGGCACATGATGTAATGGAAACTAAGTCAAATTCAGCATTTGATTCTATATGCAATGCCAATTATCATCACATGCTCAGCAAGATTCAATCACCTCAATCAATATAATTAATAGGGCTCATCCAAAACAGAAAAATCATAAATTTCAGCATTTGGAATTCGCACATTCCAACTTGCACAGTTTAGAAACATTTTCAGTTAAATAGGCAAATAAACTTCAAAAATTATGAAATTTGAATATGTTGCAAGGAAGACATAAAGAAAGATACTTTATGAAGAACACTTTTCCGAAAGAATTTTATGCAAAATGATATGGCCCACGCACTGAAACTGACTAAGTCCGAACACGTCAGATTACACGGTTTTGAAATATTTCCAATTAAATACTCTAATGACCTTCAAAAATTATGAAATTTGAATATGTGGTATTCAAGACCCTAAAGTATATTTTTTATGCAGATATCAAAGTCATATTCATTCTAGATAATTAATTATGGGTGGTTGAAGCCCCTGTTCCTAGTACCGAACATTCCAGGTTTAGCCGTCTCAGAAAAATCACGATTTCACCTACTTATCTTCCATATTTTCCTCTGAATTTTTGATATTTTTTTTCCTCAAGAGGTCTAATACAACTTTCATTAAGGGATCAAGGTAATATTTTCAAAGGAAAGTCATTTTATAGTCGACGAAGTCACTGGAGTTCAGTACAACATTTCCAGATCTAACGTCTTCAAAAGAAAATTCGTTTCACTAGGCTATACTTGTTAGTTTTACCTCAAATTTGAGTATGTTAGTCCTCAAGATTTTCTCTAAAACTTTTGTTAAGGGGTCAAAGTGAAATTTTCAGTAAAAAGTTACATGCAATACACAAAATCACCAAGAGGTCAACAAAACAGCTTCAGATCTAACATTTTCGTAGAGGGAGGGTTTCATCTCTCAAAACTCATCCATTTTTTCTCAAATTTTAGTATGTTATAATTTAAGATGTTATCTACAACTTTCATGAAGAATTTGAAGCCAAAATCGGGGTCAAACATCGCATGCAAGCCACTACAACATTCTGGGTCAGACTGTTTACTCGAGAGCAGCTTACTACTTCAAAACAACACTCTTAAAACTTCGGTTTTCACACCCTAGACATCCGAAATTCATCACCATTCAATAACACATTCTAGACACAACATGCAAGAGCAGATCAAGGGATCTAACTTGCCTCTAAATCGAGCAACGGCGAGCACAACGGCGGCGAACAACAGATGCACGGGCAGACTTCTTCCTCGCGTGGCCTTCTCTCCTCTCTCTCAGTTTGCCTCACTCTCTCAACAGCTCTCTCTCTCTTACGGTCGACACCCCCCTAAACCGGCCACCCCTTCTCTTTATTTCCTTTTAAAAGCAATTATTAGTAATCATTAGGAGCCGCCCAAGGTGGCCAATGGGTGTAACTCCCCTTTTTGCCACTTGGCAAACCCCATGCACATGATAGGCTTGAAGATGGGCCGGCCTTCTCCCCTCCTTATGGTCGACGGCCCATTCATGGGCTTATGGGCCAGCCAATTTGGCCCATCTTAGCCCACACTCTTGGGCCTAAGACCCAAGCTTAATTAAATCCAATTTTACTTTTAATAATTCATCTTAATTCCCTCTTTTATTGTGGCACCCCTCGACGGCCCCGATCCGTTAGGGTCGCCACAGCTTCGCTTTACCTTTCTCTTTCCCTATTAACATGTCACTCTGATATCATTTCAATTGCAACGAGTCCATACAACCATAGGGGTTTACACTTTTTTTTTTTATAGGTCCTTTGCGCAATTCATATACAGAAGCACATCCAACAAACTCCCTTCCCTATATTTAGAAAATGATGCACACCTACTAAACATCTTATATAAGTTAAAGCCGAACATGTTTATTTACATAAAGCATATGGACATCTTTAGTCGGTACATCGAAATGCCAATGTTTATATACTCAGCTATACTTCAAAAAATGACCGACATTTTCTCCAACAGTCGAATATTTAAAGTCCATCGATCGGTGTTGGCGTCCAAGAGTTCCTCCCTTTGATATCCTCCTCCTCGCAATCATACCCAACCACTTGATTCATCTACTGGTAGTAGTGGCAGCAGAGGTATCTTATCTAGTCTGAAATGTTATTCCCCAAAGGGGTGAGTACAACCACTCGGCGGGTAAAGGACCAATAAACCACTCAATACATCATGCCATGCAATCATCACAATCATAGCATCACATGTCATACAAGCATCCATGCACAACATACCATGGCATCATGCACATGTCATCATACCTCATGTACCATCATCATCATCTAGACATCACCATCATATCATACACTTACCATCATCATGTCACATATGGCATCATCCTTACCATGCATCCATGCGTATAACATCATCATCATCATATCACCATATCACATGTACCATCATCATCATATAGACATCACCATCATATCATACACTTACCATCATCATGTCACATATGGCATCATCCTTACAATGCATCCATGCGTATAACATCATCATCATCATATCACCATATCACATGTACCATCATCATTACCATGCATTCATGCATGTAACATCATCATCATATCATCATATCACATGTACCATCATCATTACCATGCATTCATGCATGTAACATCATCATCATATCATCATCATATCATCATATCACATGTACCATCATCATTACCCTGCATCCATGCACATCTCATCATCATGCATATATCATCATGCATAATTCAATTTCAATTTCATTTTGGACCGCCACATTTCTCTTTCCCGTGACCAATGTTTGCATCCCACATTCATCACTCACGCCCAATCCTGGCATTACGAGAAACCTCCGGGCATGTATCCAAGATACAACCAGGCATCCGGCACTCCCACATTCCGGGCATCTCGCATCCCAACTAGCATCACGAGGACCCTCCGGAATTACGCCACTAGGCCACCGAGCATCCGGCCTTTACCCTTCTAGCCAGGCATCTCGCATCCCATCTAGCATCGCAAGGTATCCCTCGGCACAATACCTAGCAGGCTTCCGGAATTATGTACCGACATACCACCAGGCCTCCCCTGGAATTACGTACCGTATACCACCGGGCATCACGACACTCCCGGGGAATCTCCGGGGCTCGCCATGAAAATGGTTTCCCCTGCCCTCCGGAATTACGTACCGACATACCACCAGGCCTCCCTTGGAATTATGTACCGTATACCACCGGGCATCCCGACACTCCCGAGGCATCGTCGACTCATACCTCCAACGTCTCATTTTCAATTTCACATTCACAATTATGGCTCAATTTCAACATGGCATGCAATGTGATGGCAACCAAAATCATATTCATCATTGAATTCATACGTGCATCTCAAATCATTATCGTACATGCAGCAGGACACCATCATCCATAACAATACAATTCATGGAGTCCATGCAATTTAAAATGGTCCATATTTCATGCCTTTTCAAAGTTTACAAAATTCCAGCATGTACCATCTTTAGAAAGTATTTAAATTAAATATCCATATGCTTCTCAAAAATCATGGAATCAAAGCATGTGGTAGACAAGACAATAAGATAACAATTTCATAAAGACACATGCCCAATAAAGTTCCACATAAGAAGATACAATTCACACAAAACAGCATGCAATTTCGGATAGAAATAGAATGCACAGTTTCCGAAATAATTCGATTAAAATATCCGAACGACCTCAGAAAATTATGAAATTTTAGCAGGTTATAGTTAAGACCCTAAAGAATATTTTTCATGAAGACATATAGGCCATAATCTTTCTAAAAAAAATTATATAGTCGTCCGAAGCTTCTGGTTCTCATACCGAAACGTCCAGTGTAGTCATCTCCGAAATACCGATTTTTTACCCACTTATTATTCTTTGTTTCCTCTGAAATTTGGATATTTTTTACTTCAAGATGTCCCCTACAACTTTCATTAAGAGATCTAAGTCAGATTTCCAAAGAACAGTCACCATATGGGTCCGTGAAGTCTCAGGTGTCCTGTACCACATCTCCAGATTTACCGTCTTCAAGGGTAAGTCGATTCACTAGGCTATACTTGTTCATTTTACTTAAAATTTGAGTATTTTAGTCTTTAAGATGTTCTCTACAAGTTTCATGAATAATTTGAAGAGAGATTCATGATAAAAATCAACATGCAACCACAGATCTACCAAAAGGCCAGCAAAATCGTTCCAGATCTAGTGTCTCCGTAGGATGAGAGTTTGACCCCTTAAATCTCCATTATTTTGTACCAAATTTTAGTATGTTTTATTTTAAAAAAATTTCTACAATTTTCATGAAGTAATAAAAGTCAAAATCGAACTCAAAACATGCATGCAATCTCTCACAAGATTCTGACTCAGGCGGTTCATGCGAAAACATTCCTGATCTAGTATCTCCGTAAGATAAGAGTTTGACCCCATAAATCTCCATCATTTTGCACCAAATTTTAGTATGTTTTATTTTAAGATGTTGGATACAAATTTCATGAAGAAATCAAAGTTAAAATCGAACTCGAAACATACATGCAAGCTCTCACAAGATTCTGGTTCAGGCGGTTCATACAAAAACAGCATGCAAACTCAAGAACAAACCACATTCTAGTTTCGGTTTTTGCCTTCCCTATGATCCGAAACCTACCACCAACAAATCACACATGCAAGACACACATGCAAGAGTGGAAATCAGTCCCAACTTGCCTTTGATTCAAGCACAAAGCAGCAGCAAACAGTGGCAAAGCAACAACGAACGGCGGACGAACTCTCTTCCTTCTTCTTCGCACGGCCTCCCTCTTCCTCTCTCGGTTTCTCTCACTCTCAATTTCTCTCGGTCTCTCTTCTCTCTCTACTTCCGAGAATCCCTCCCCTTTTCTTGCTTTTTGATTAATCAATTAACTCTATTTTTGCATGAAAGAAAATGATTAAGTGGATGTAAGATGGACAAGTGTCCAATGGCAAGGGACAAGTGTAATTGTGGAGGAAGACAAGTGTCCACCATGCTTCACCTCCTTCATGCCACTTGTCCGATTACATGCAAGGTTGATGGGCCTTCTTCTTGGGCCAATCTTGGGCCAGCTTGGTCGACCACTTCATGGCTCTATGGGCCGGGCCTCTTGGCCCACTTTAGGCCAACACACTTGGGCCTAAAGTCCAAGCTTAAATGGCCCAAAATTTTCTTAAATAAGTCCATTTTTACTTTTAATAATTTACCGTAAATCCCCACTTATATAAATACTAAATTACAATTTCATATGGCCATAAAACTTGAAATCATAAATCCATAAATTCCAATTTATAAAACACATGGCCAATGATAGGATTTTCTTTCCTATCAAATAATTATCCATTAAAAGTTTGGCCATAAATCTTGTTGCAAATTATGGATTAAATAGTTAAAAAACATCTTGATGGTACTCCCATCACCTATTCATAGACCTTAATGTCTGTGGAGGTTGCCATGAATTTTGGGATGCCACATTTATAAATTCCAAATTTACAATTTCATATGGCCATAAAACTTGTAACATTAAACTATAAGAATCAAATCTATGAGGTGCATAGCCATGAACAAATTCTTCTTATCAAATTATCCTATAATACTAATTTTAATAACCCATGAACACAAGATACATTTCCATCCACATAACACTCGGTCTTAAAAGAAAATCAATAGCTAAAGCATAAACCAAAGGCAATTTCATTACCTAATCATAGACTTTAATACATCTAGAGGTTGCCTTGAATTTTGTGATGCCACAATTCTCCCCTCCTTAGAGAATTTCGTCCTCGAAATTAGATATCACTCATGCCTTTTGAGACAAGTAAAGGGTACTTTTCCTTCATCTGATCTTCACTTTCCCACGTGGCTTCTTCTATATCATGATGTCGCCATAATACCTTAACCAGTGGGATTGTCTTGGTCCTGAGAATTTGTTCCTTCCGATCCAATACTTGCACAAGCTCTTCAATGTACCTCACTTTCTCATCCACTTTGATGGCTTCATGATCGAGTATGTGACCAGGATTTGGCTGGTACTTTCTCAGCATCGATACATGAAATACATCATGCAAATTTCCCAATTTAGGAGGGAGCGCCAAACGATAAGCTACATCTCCTATTCTTTCAAGTATCTCAAAAGGTCCGACAAATCTAGGGCTTAACTTACCCTTCATTCCAAATCAAGATATTCCTTTCATTGGAGATACTTTAAGGAACACATGATCTCCTACACTAAACTCCAAAAGCCTTCTACGCCTATCTGTGTAGTCTTTCTGTCTACTCTGAGCTGTTTTAAGTCTTTTCCTGATAATTTCGACAGCTTCAGTGGTAACTTGTACTAGTTCAGGTCCTGTCAATTTCTTTTCACCTACTTCATTCCAACAGATAGGAGTCCTACATCTCCTTCCATATAATCCTTCCATATGCAAACTCCACCAAATGCAATCTTTCATCCCAATTTCCTTTGAAATCAATTACACCAGCCCTCAACATATCCTCTAATATCTGGATTACTCTTTCTGTTTGTCCATCTATCTGAAGGTGAAAAGCAGTACTAAACTGGAGTTTAGTTCCTAAGGCAATTTGAAGACTTTGCCAAAAGTTCGAAGTAAATCTTGAATCCCGATCTGAGGTAATAGTTATTGAACACCATGCAAGCGTACTATTGACCTACATATATATCCGCATATTTGTCCATTGGGTAATCTATGCGAACTACTAGGAAATGAGCAAATTTAGTTAAACGGTCTACTATTACCCAGATGAAGTCATAACCACTTGATGTCCTTGGCAATCCTTGTACAAAGTCCATTATTATATGTTTCTATTTCCATTCTAGTATGTCTAACGGTCTCAAGAGTCCTGCGGGTTTGCAATGCTCCGCTTTTACTTGCTGGCACGTCAAACATTGAGAAACGTGCTTAGCCGTATCTGCTTTCATACCATTCCACCAAAATTGCTGACGCAAATTCTTGTACATCTTTGTACTACCTGGATGAACACTGTAATTACTCCTATGTGCCTCCAACAAAATTTCCTTCTTTACCTCTTCGTTGTCGGGAACATAGAGTCGTCATTGGCATCTTACCACTCCATCTTCAGAGACTTGAAATTCTGGTATTTTTCCTAAAAGACACTTTGCATCTTTCACTTTCAAAATTTCCGGGTCAAATTTTTGTAAAGTCTTAACTTTCTGAATAATTTCAGGTTCAATTCTTAATGCACTAAGCATATTTGTAAGACAACCCATTTTCAATTTAAACTCTGAGTCTCACTACGGACTTTAACAAGCTCCATTCCGCCATTCTTAAATTGGCCATCTCCATAGCTGACTTACGACTAAGAGCATCCGCTACCTTATTCACCTTCCCTGGATGGTATCGTATCTCACAATCATAATCCTTTAACAACTCCATCCACCTCCTTTGTCTCATGTTCAACTCCTTTTGTGAGAACAGATACTTCAAGCTCTTATGATATGTATAAATCTCAAACTTTTCCCCATATAAATAATGCCTCCATATCTTTAAAGCGAACACTATAGCTGCTAATTCTAAATCATGCGTTGGGTAATTCATTTCATGGGGTTTCAATTGTCTGGACGCGTAGGCTATGACCTTGCCATGCTGCATCAAAACACATCCCAGTCCTTTGTGAGATGTATCACTATACACTGTAAAACCATCCAATCCAGTCGGTATAGTCAAGATTGGAGCCAAGATCAATTTTCTTTTAAGCTCCTGGAAACTCCTTTTGCATTCCCCATTCCATTCAAACTTCACATTCTTTCGAGTCAATTTAGTTAAAGGACCCGCCAATCGTGAAAATCCTTCAATAAACCTTCTATAGTAACCAGCCAACCCTAAGAAACTTCATATTTCAGTAGGTATCGTCGGTCTTGGCCAATTTATCACCATCTCAACCTTCACTGGGTCCACTGCAATTCCTCCTCCTAATACTAAATGCCCTAAAAATATTATCTGGTCCAGCCAGAATTCACACTTGCTAAATTTGGCATACAGCTCATGATCTCTCAGAGTTTGCAAAACTATCCTCAAATGATGTTCATGCTCTTTAGGCCCTCTTGAATATATTAGGATATCATCAATAAAAACAATCACAAACTGGTCTAAATAAAGCTTAAATATCCTATTCATTAGATCCATAAATGTAGCCGGTGCATTTGTCAATCCAAATGGCATAACCAGGAACTCGTAGTGTCCATAACGAGTCTTAAACGCAGTCTTAGGGATGTCTTCTTTCTTAATTCTTAGCTGATGGTATCCCGACCTTAAGTCAATCTTAGAGAAGACCAAACTTCCTTGGAGTTGGTCAATAAGGCATCAATTCTAGGCAAAGGATATTTATTTTTAATGGTCACTTGATTCAGTTGCCTATAGTCAATGCACAAGTGTATCGACCCATCTTTCTTTTTCATAAACAAGACTAGTGCACCCCAAGGTGAAGCACTTGGCCTAATGAATCCTTTGTCAAGCAACTCTTTTAGTTGCACTTTCAATTCTTTCAAATCGACTAAGGCCATCCTATATGGGGCTTTCAGTATAGGTCCAGTTCCAGGCATTAATTCAATTTCAAACTCAATCTCTCGCTCTGGCGGTAATCCAGGCAACTCCTCAGGAAATACATCTTGAAATTCATTAACCACTCGAATTTCATCAAGCTTAGGCTCTTCCTTATTATAATATTTAACCATGGCCAGGTACCCTTAACATCCTTTGTCAAGTAACGCACGGACTTCTATTTCTGAAATAAGTGCTATAGATAGGTTGGTCTAACCTCCCAAAATTCACAACTAGACTGATCGAGGTAAGACAAATTGGATCACTTTTCTATAACAATCCACTTTGGCCCGATACTTACGAAGCCAATCCATTCCTATAATAACATCAAAATCATACATAGCCATTATGATCAAGTCTATTTCCATATCCTTTCCTCCCATTGTTATCTTACAATTTCCACACACCAGCGTAGATAATACCATATTCTTTAAAGGCGTGGAAACATAAAGAGGCATCTCAAGAGGCGTAACTTCTATTTTATTCAAATGCCTATATCTTTCAGAGATAAATGAATGCGTAGTACCCGTATCAAACAATGCATATGCCTTCTTACCATTGATGAGGATCGTACCTGAGATAACATTTTTGGAAGCTTCCGCTTCCTCTTGAGTGACCGCATACACCCTTCCTTGTGCTGGTGGCCTCTAAGGATTCCTTGGTAGGTTTAGTCTAACAGCACTCTGTTGTCCCTGTCGCATCAAACCAACACTCACTTGCGACCTTTCTTGTGGGCAACTTCTCCTAAGGTGGCCCACTTGTCCACAACCAAAACATCTCAGTCATCCATTGCAAGGTCCCGGGCCATGTTGCCCTTTACACCTTTGACAAACATCGGGCCGATAAGGTGCTTTCCCTATATTCAGGCCATTTCTTTCTCCCCCAAAATTTCCAAAGTTACTCTTTTTCTTCGCATTCCAAGTCTGACCTTGACCAGGGTAGGGTCTCTTACCCCTTCTCACATCATTAAAGTTCAGCTGTTTCTTAAACTCTAATCACTCTCTCATCAACTCTTGCTCCACTAACTGTGCCCTTTCATAAATCTCATGGTAATCCCTTATGTTCAAAGGCACCAGTTGCTTCCTAATGTTAGTTCTCAACCCTTTCAGAAATCTCTTAGCATTTTCTTCCTAATCATCAATCAATCTAGGAGCATATCTAGATAATTCAGAAAATCTAGCCTCATATTGGTCCACTGTCAGCTCCTTTTGTTCTAACCTGAACAAATTCTGAAATTTTCTTGTCCTTAGCCTAGTCGGAAAATGCTTTCTATTGAAAGCTCTCACAAACTCTTCCGGTTAACATCGCACTGGTGGAAAGATTATATCCTTCGAAGCTCTCTACCAAAACTTTGCATTTCCCTCTAGCTGGTACTCTGCCAAAGTTATTTTCTCAGCATCATTGTAGTCCAACAGCCAGAAAATTCATTCCATCTCATCAATCCAATGCTCCGCCTCCTCAAGACTTCCCATTCCATTGAACTTAGGTGGTTTCAGCTTCAGAAATTGCTCCACCAGTCCTTGAGTACGACGTTCTGCTCCGGGTTGTTGCTGCGCTTGTCTTTCCATCAAATTTCCTATATTGGCCAATGCCTGTAGGATATCTTCCATCCGGGGTTCAGCCCTTGATGTAAAGGCTTCAGCCCTTGACGGATGATGACTTCCATATCATACCATGATTTTCCTGCAGTTTCCAAGCATTTGCCTCAGGAAATATCTGTGGCTCAATGTCTTCATTAAAATCAACAACACTAAGGAAAATAAGTAACATAACCATGTTACTGGTACCTAAAAGCAACTCATACTAACTACTAGGGATCTACGAGTGAATATTCATCACCCGTTATTCAAAGTCACCCAACTATTCCAGTTAGTATCCTATGGTGTGCATTGTCATTATGTTCCTCAATTTCCAAATGAGGCTCCTTGTCACTCCAATCTATAACCATTGCTCTGATACCAAAAAGGGCGGCTGTGGCACCCCGAAACACCTTAGGTTGCCACAAGTACCTATCGCTCCACCTAATAAACACTAGATATCTCTTAGTAGAAGCATCGTAGTTCATAGGCATTTTTTTTTTTTTTGAAAACGGTCCCAGTGCAACTTATTAGCGGAAGCATAAACAAGTCTCACCATTCCTCCCTCCACTAACCATAATGCAATGCACACCACTAAGCACCATAAGATAAGATAAAGCCAAGACACTTTTATTTATATATTTTCATGATGGCTTTCTCGGGTCAGTACAACCAAAAAGAAAGGCCAAGACTTTTAACTACACTTGGCCACAACCTAAAAGATATCTCGACCCCTATAACGATCACGTGTCATCCTCCATCGATCAGTGTCGGCTATCCCCAAAAAGAAACGTCAGCTCTCTACTCCTCACGCGGCCATCACACCCATCCTGGCGCGTCGGGCGGTGGTGGCAGCAACATCCCCTGAATCACTCCATCTCGGCGAACGTGGACCGACAAAAACTCCTGAATGATCGGGCCCCCAGCCAGGCCCACATCATACATGACCAACACGTGAACTCGCACAAACGTCAGACCAGGAATGGTAACACAATCAATCTCCGAACACTCTACCTCCACGTCAGATGGGAGGCCATAGAAGGTACCCCGCGTGACAGTAGGGAGCGGCATCTTTCTAATCTGAAATGTCGGTCTCTGAAGGGGTGAGTACAGCCACTCAGTAGGTAAAGATTCGATAAACCACTCAATGCATCACACAATACAATCATAACAATCATAGCATAGTACATGTCATTCATGCATCCAAGCATAACTTACCTTGCAGCCATGCATATGTCATCATACCATATGTACATACATCTTCATGTACTCATCACCATCATGTCATACATATACCATGCCATAGGTGCACATACAACCATGCACTCATCATCATCGTGTCATACATATACCATCATGCCATAGGTGCACATACAACCATGCACTCATCATCATCATCATCATGTAATATATATACCATCATGCCATAGGTGCACATACAACCATGCACTCATCATCATCATATCATACAGCTATGCATATGTCATCATATCATATGTGCATGATTCAATTTCCACTTTTATCTTTCAATTTGATCACCACATCTTTCTTTCCCGGGACCAGTAATTGCATCCCACATTTTATCACTCGCACCCCAATCCAGGCATCGCGAGAAACCTCCGGCACAAACCACCAGGCATCTGACATCCCCACATTCCGGGCATCTCGCATCCCAACTGGCATCACGAGGCATTCCCCGGGCACAAACCTCCGAGGCTTCCTGCACCCAACCATTCCGGCCATCTCGAAACTCCCGAGGACATCCAGGCATGTATCACAATACAACCGGGCATCCGACACCCCCCATCCCAGGCATCCTGACACTCCCAGGGCATTATTAGCTCACCTCCAACAGTTTCCTCATTCATCATAATTCATATTCACCAATTTATGTCTCACAATCAACATGACACATGATGTAATGGCAACTAAGTCAAATTCAGCATTTCATTCTATATGCAATGCCAAATATCATCACATGCTCAGCAAGATTCAATCACCTCAATCAATATAATTAATAGGGCTCATCCAAAATAGAAAACTCATAAATTTCAGCATTTGGAATTCGCACATTCCAGCTTGCACAGTTTTAGAAACATTTTTAGTTAAATAGGCAAATGAACTTCAAAATTATGAAATTTGAATATGTTTCAGGGAAGACATAAAGAAAGATACTTTATGAAGAACACTTTGCCGAAAGAATTTTATGCAAAATGATATGGCCAACGCACTGGAACTGACTAAGTCCGAACGCGTCAGATTACACGGTTTTGAAATATTTCCGATTAAATACTCTAATGACCTTAAAAAATTATGAAATTTTAATATGTGGTAGTCAATACCCTAAAGTAGATTTTTCATGAAGACATCAAAGTCATATTCGTCCTAGATAATTAATTATGGACGGTTGAAGCCCCTGTTTCTAGTACCGAACATTCCAGGTTTAGCCGTCTCCAAAAATCACGATTTCACCTACTTATCTTCCATCTTTTCCTCTGAATTGTTGATATGTTTTGCCTCAAGAGGTCTACTACAACTTTCATTAAGTGATCAAGGTGATATTTTCAAAGGAAAGTCACTTTATACGAAGTCACTGGAGTTCGGTACAACATTTCCAGATCTAACGTCTTCAAAAGAAAAATAGTTTCACTAGGCTATACTTGTTCTTTTTACCTCAAATTTGAGTATGTTAATCTTCAAGTTGTTCTAGACAACTTTCGTGAAGGGGTCAAAGTGAAATTCTCAGTAAAAAGTTACATGCAACACACAAAATCACCAAAGGTCAACAAAACAGCTTCAGATCTAACATTTTCGTAGAGGGATGGTTTCATCCCTCAAAACTTATCCATTTTGCCTCAAATTTTATTATGTTATACTTTAAGATGTTATCTACAACTTTCATGAAGAAGTCGAAGCCAAAATCCGGCTCAAACATCGCTTGCAAACCACTACAACATTCTGGGTCAGACTGTTTACTCGAGAACAGCTTACTACTTCAAAACAACACTCTTAAAACTTCGGTTTTTCACACCCTAGACATCCGAAATTCATCACCATTCATTGACACATTATAGACACAACATGCAAGAGCAGATCAAAGGATCTAACTTGCCTCTAAATCGAGCAACGGTGAGCACAACGGCGGCGAACGACGGACTTACGGGCGGACTTCTTCCTCGCACGGCCTTCTCCTCCTCTCTCTCGGTTTCCCTCACTCTCTCGACAGCTCTCTCTCTCTCTTACGGTTGACAGCCCCCCTAAACTGGCCACCCCTTCTCTTTATTTCCCTTTAAAAGCAATCATTAGTAATCATTAGGAGCCGCCCAAGGTGGCCAATGGATGTAACTCCCCTTTTGCCACTTGGCAAACCCCATGCACATGATGGGCTTGAAGATGGGCCGGCCTTCTCCCTCCTTGTGGTCGACGGCCCATTCATGGGCTTATGGGCCAGCCAATTTGGCCCATCTTAGGCCCACACTCTTGGGCCTAAGACCCAAGCTTAATTAAATCCAATTTTACTTTTAATAATTCATCTTAATTCCCTCTTTTATAAATTCCAAATTTACAATTTCATATGGCCATAAAACTTGTAACATTAAACTATAAGAATCAAATCTATGAGGTGCATAGCCAAGAACAAATTCTTCTTATCAAATTATCCTATAATACTAATTTTAATAACCCATGGACACAAGATACATTTCCATCCACATAACACTCGGTCTTAAAAGAAAATCAATAGCTAAAGCATAAACCAAAGGCAATTTCATTACCTAATCATAGACTTTAATACATCTAGAGGTTGCCTTGAATTTTGGGATGCCATAGTCTCGGTGGGTTTGGTGTTGTTGCCGTTGATGTCCACGATGCTCGTTTTGAGACCTCGAATCTTGACGCGACGCTCAAGAGGTTGTCGCTGGGCTGGAGCACGTACGAGACCAGGTAATTGACCCCGCCTGCCACTTGGGTCATGTTCGGGGACTTGCAGAAGATTGGGAACACCATGTCATCATTGATGGTCAGGTTCGTGGGGACCAGGGAGGGAGTCATGACCTTGATCAACTGGTACGAGGTAAGGTTCTCGAAGGGCTGGGTGGAGACAAGGTAAAAGGTGTCGCCGGAGCGGATGGTGTAGTTGGTGTTGGCGCTGGAGATGTTGTTGGTGCCATTGGTGGGGTTGCAAGAGCAAGTCGGGGACGAATAGGGGCTGGCCGACGACGAGAGTGGCGGACGGGCGGAGGCGGAGGTGGAGATGTTGCTAGGTTCGACGATCATGAGGCGGCGACGCCAAAGAGGTCGCCGATGGAGGCAAGGTCGGTGTAGTTCGGGGCGAGGGCACCCCGGTAGAAGGCGTAGGTCCGGCAAGGGTAGCCGGTCTGGCTCGCCAAGAATCCCACTCCCATGCAAAGACGGGTTGAGATCGAGATGGAGATGGAAAGGAGAGAGAGGAAGGTTCGGGAGAGCTGCAATGGAGATGGAAAAAAAAAATCGAAAACCAAAAGTTGAAAACCAAAAATCGAAAAACCGAGCCGAACCGAACCATTCGTATTCGGTTCGGTTCGGAAGATTTTTCTAACAGTTGATTCGGTTCGTGTTGGGAATATCGGACCCCAAAACAATTCGACACTAAATTGAACCCCTAAAACGAATGCGGAAGATAAGCTCGGAAATACATGTATCACCGATCCTAAAGCACACCACGGAATCGAGCGTACCTTGTTAGCCACAGATTAAACACCAACGCCGATAAGAGGAGGAGAAAACCGATCCTATTCGATCTGATGACGTCGATTGGCCTTGAAGGGAAGACGGCGTCACCTTTAGCTTTTGAAGGGAAAGAGAGGGAGAGGAATGTTCGTACAAATGCCAAAAGGTGTCTTCGTCTCTCTCTTTCATCCCTTATATACGTTCCCTCAAAAATAGAAACGTACCCCTTCATCCATGGGCCCTAATATTATGGGCCGGGCTTTCAGGCCCAACATGGGCGGCCGGGCTTTCAGGCCCAACATGGGCGGACGGGCCTTAAGCCCATCACATAAAACCATTATCTCTCACTCGCACATGGTGGGCTGAACAGATTCTCTTTACCTCTCTTCAACATTCATACCGGTGAATAATCCGTGCGACTAGCATACTTTTGAGAGCTTGTTGCCATACATCTGTTATGAATATATAGCAGCTCATAATGGGCATCACACTCTGAGTAGATTTAGTATGCAGTACCCTAGATCGATCAATCACATTTATATCTCTCTTAATCTCTTTTAAACAATGATATATATATATATATATATATATATATATATATATTGTATTCACAATTATGATTATCCCAAAGATAGTCATAATTGGTTAACCAAAGAATACAAAACTACAATGTGATTCTCCAAATTCAATCTTCCTCTTTCCTTCAAACTTTTAATTTTAGTTCAGCTTGCTTTTCCAGAAATGTCCCATTAGATCGAATCAACTCATGACCATTGGCAACATCCTAAGATAGCAAACACTAAATAGAAATCTTGAGAATAAGTAAGAGTCATGAGGGGACTAAAAATTGAGGAACTCTTTTCCTCAAGAGTCTCACACAACATAAAAGTTGAGATCAAACTTTTGCCACTCTTATTGGTCATCTCATGCATACGTAGTATGAAATACGTATTATGGTATTAACTCATTTCCCATGGAACGTATGTCTACACCTTCAATACCGTACAGATTATAGTTCAGACATACCCAATGTCTAACTTGAGTTCACATATCTACTCATTCACAAAATTCATCAGAACTCACATCTGGCATCATAGACAGATAAAGTAAAATATGTGGGGTATTTTACTTTCGGACATAATAAGTATTATGTCATAATCTTAACACTCGAGTTAAGGCGACATATGTATTTTAAGCTTGATCTCTCGATTATCACCTAGATAATAAGCTTAAAAAAGTCTCATATCTATTTATCACACAAGTAAATAGAGGCGATTACCCGTGTGAGTGGGCTAATCTTATATCTGTCCGACATACTTTCTCAACTTAAAGTAATGCACCGAGCATTAAGATACATAAAGATCAAACAAAGATTCATAAACATTAATGATGAAAACACAAATTCATCAAATGTGAACACTTAGGGAAATTACAATATTCAGTACATCAGCCTTTACGCAATCCTAGAAATTTCATATGGCCACAAAACACATCTCTAAGTATTGGCTTTGTCATAGGATCTGCTACCATTCTATGCGTAGTATGTACTCTAAGTTCACATTTTTTCGTGCAATCATATCCTTGACAAAATTATACTTGGTATCTACGTGTTTAGTATTGCCATGATATTTTGGATCTTTGGTGTACGCTATTGCTACTTGGCTATCACAATTAACCAAACAATGAATCTGCAGCACTTCCAATAACACCTAAATGATACAATAATCTCTTAAGCCAAACATCTTCTTATATTGCTGCTGATAATGCCACGAACTCAGTTTCCATCGTGGACAAGGCTATACACTTTTGTTTCTTACTGCTCCAACATATGGTGCCATTATTCGGTAAGAAAACAAACCCAGAGGTAAATTTTCTTACATCTAAATCTCCTCCATAATCAACATCAGAATAGCCTTAGAGTCGCAGATGATTTCCATAATAACTCGTATAATCAGCAGTTCCTTTAGATACCTTAGTATTCTCTTAACGGCTTTCCAATGTGCTTGACCTGGATTGGATTGGTATCTTCTCACCATTCCAACTACAAAACATATGTCAGGTCTTGTGCACATCATAGCGTACATCAAGCTCCCAACAGCACTAGCATAAGGAACATGTTTCATTTGTTCCTTCTCTTGTGAAGTCCTTGGACACAGTCTGTGACTCAATCCTTCACCTTTTGCAATAGGAGTGTCTATGGGTTTACAATCCTACATACGAAATCGTTCAAGAACCTTATTGTATATGTTTCTTGCGAAAGAGATAACAATCTCTTTGAATGATCTCTTGAAATCTTAACTCCAAGAATGTATGCGGCTTCACCCATGTCCTTCATCTCAAAGTTGGAAAACAACCAACTCTTGACAATATTGACAAACTCCATATTGCTTCCGGCAATTAGTATATCATCAACATATAATGATATGATCACAAATTGATCATTGGATCTTTTGATATATACACAATGATCCTCATCTATCATTGTAAAGTCATATGCCATTATGGCATTATGAAAACGTATATATACCATTGTCTCGATGACTGCTTAAGGCCATATATCGACCTCAAAAGTCGACATACATTTTCTTCTTGGCCTTTCACTATGAAACCAACAGTTTGTTCCATTTATATTTCTTCCTCTAATTCTCCATTGAGGAAAGCAGTCTTTACATCCATTTGATGTAACTCAAGATCCATACTAGCCACTATTGCCGAATAATGCGAATCGAGCTAAATCTCACTACAGAGAAAATATTTCTTCATAATCAATTCCTTCCTATTGATTATACCCCTTCGCCACAAGGCGAGCCTTATGCCTTTCTATCGAGCCATCAGCCTTTCGCTTTATTTTGAGAACCCACTTGTTCCCAATAGCTTTGCGTCCTTTTAGAAGATCAACCAGTTCCCAAACTTGGTTTGACTTCATTGACTCAATTTCCTCTTCCATTGCATGAATCCATTTTTCCTTACTAGGGCAATTCAGAGCCTCATTAATATTTTTGGCTTATCCTTATCTTGTGGAGTAACCATAAAAGTTTCCCTTCAATGTCAAAACGTCAACGGAAATACTTTGGCGACTTGTTCGCCGTATGGGGAGATTGTACACTTTGCACATCATTCCTAATTATGCTCCCATTAGGATTAGATAATGATGACATCGTCTCATCATGTGATTGCAATTGAGAATGATTTGAATTCAATTCATCACTTCTCATATTACTCCCACTTGACGAACTCCACTAATATCATTATCTTGATCCAATATTACAAATAGGAAGTAATCTTCCCCTATTTCGCCCTTCTTAGGAAATTCTTCCTCTAAGAATGTGACATCCCGTGATTCAAATTCAGTTATACTCCCACTTTCCTGCTCACCTATAAACACATACCCTTTCGAGTGTTCAGAGTATCTCATGAAAATACTCTTCTTTCCTTTGGGACCCAATTTCCCAAACTTGTGAGAGGACTTATGAGTATAGGCAGCACAACCCCATGGCTTAAGAAAACTTAAGTCAGGTTTTTCTACCTGTCCATAACTCATATGGAGTGGAAGTAACTGATTTGGAAGACACGTGGTTAAGTATATAGGCAGCAGTTAACAACGCATCACTCCAAAAAGTGATAGGTAAGTTAGCATGCGCCATCATGGACCTAACCATTTCCAGTAGGGTTATGTTTCTTCTCTCCGTAACACCATTTTGTTGAGAAGTATATGGAATAAACAATTGTCTTTCTATTCCTTTTTCATCACATAATTTTCTGAACTCATCAGATAAATATTCTCGACCTCGATCGGATCTTAATACTTTTATTTTCTTGTCTAATTGATTTTCTTCCAAGTTCATAAACCTTTTGAAACAACTTAATGCTTCAAATTTATGAGAAATCAAATAGACATTTCCGAATCGAGCATAATCATCTATAAAAGTGATGAAATAAACAGCTCCATGCCTTCCTCTCACATTCATTGAACCACAGACGTTAGAATGGATTAAATGCAAAGGAAATTCAGCTTTTTTATCTTTTCCAAATTGTTTCATTGTCATTTTCCCTACTTGGCAATGTTACATATGGGCAAATCGACTTTTTCAATGCTGCCCAACAAGCCCTCTTTGGCTAGTCTATTCATACGTTGTTGGCCAATATGACCAAGTCTAGCATGCCACATAATCACATCATTATCATATGAAGTAGAAGACGTGAAACAAGGGAATAACAAATATTGACATCACCACAATCAACATCTAGTATAATAAAACCATCCATAAAGTGACCATAACCATAGTAGTTTGTATCCAAATACAAATCTACACCGCTATTACGGAAGTTCACACTAAAACCAAGCTTAACCAACATCAAAACAGACACTTAAATTTCGACGAATCTCTGGAGCATATAGAATATCATGTAGGAACAGGGTGCGTCCACCACGTATGTTCAATTGGCAGGTGCCAATTCCTTTAACTCTCAGCTCTAGAGTTATTTCCTACATAGATCCACTTAGTTCCAGTTGGTATCGTCGGAATTCCACGAATGATCCTCTATCCTTTGCTACATAGTCTGTTTCTCCCGAATCTACAGTCCACAAAGGATTGGATTCAGCCAATAATACAGAACTTAACACATAAGCAAAATTCTCAAATGTACAAGAGGTGTTTACATTTTTCGGCTCACAACAGTTGCAAGCATAGTGACCTTTCTTATCACAATTGTAACACCTCACCCTTGACATTTTCTTCACTTGAGGACGTTTTCCTCTCTTGTGTTGGTTAACTCTTGATTTCTTGCAATAAGGACTTGATCCTTTGCATTCCCACATATTGAACGAATCAATACGCTTGCGCTTAGAGCTCAAAGCCTTTTCTGAGCTAGAACCAGCATTGCAAATATCTATTTTCGGCTCAAATGCCATTAAGCGGTCCTCTACCAGCTCAAGGTGGCACACAGCATCCTCAAGATCTTCCATAACATGGTCAAGAGCTTCTAGTGCTTCTTGCTTTTCCAACACATATTGAATCTTCATATTCAATATTTCACAATTGTTACCGTTCATATCAGCAATTACGTTCTTAGTTGCTGAAACCATCGATCTGAACACATCAGACATATATGCACAAATAATTAATGCCTATCATTTATGCATCCACTTTGCACAGACCCATCATATTAATGAATAATTTCAAGTAAGGTTTCAGAATCAAAAGATCACTACGTTTCCAATCATCCTCCAAAAATCCTAACTTAAAACTATTATTAATATAATTGTCTTATGCAAAATAAATTCTATGAAGTTACAAAACTTCTATGAACTACCCACAAGTCAACAATAACAGAAAGCAAATAATATCTAACATCCAATAGAATAACAATGCTTTCACATAATACAACTATCCATTACACTAAGCAATATATACAGAGGAAAAATATCAACATAGAAAGAGATATTCACATCCAAAAACATCTCAAACTAATCTAAGAAATAAATAGGGAATGTTCCTTCTCGGAATGCTCCCCACATTTGCCAACCATGGAAAAAATTTTGGAGAGCTTTCATGTCGCCTCCAAGGCGCATTCACTCTGTGCCATGTGGCGCTCAATCTAAGGGTTGAAGTTTTGGTTAACTCAATCCTATAGTACTCTCTAACAAAAAGCTATCACTAGCCTCCTATAACCCGGGACCACGTTAACCTCCCATAGCCGATCTAACACTGCTTGCCATTCAGGTGGAAGAGTGTTCATCAAAATCGGCACCTTCTCAAAATCCTGCATAAGATAACCATTCCATATGATTTCCTGTATCATCTGATTGACCCTGACCACATGTGATACTAAACCACCGTCATGCCACCGATAATCGGCTAACTCTGTCATCAGCCTTTTAAATCTTGCACTTCCCTCATCCGTTCTTGGGATTGCGGTATCCGTGCATAACGCATCATAATTCTTGCAACAAATGCGAACTAAAAATGGATTACTTATAATCCATAATGTACATAAGGGAAAATACATAATTTTCCATGATTCATGCAACAAATATAGAATTAAAAAAATGGATTACTTATAACCCACATAGACATAATTGAAAAAGAAACAGATACTTCTTCCTCTCTTTTTTTTGGGTCAACGGTCAACGGTCAACGGTCGTCGGTCGTCGGTCAACGGTCAACGGTCGTCGGTCGTTGGTCAACGGTCAACGGTCGTCAGTCAACGGGTCAACGGGCGGCGGGTCGGGCCGATTGGACCAGTCGGGGCGGTCGAACCGGTCGGGCCGGGTCGAACGAACCAACTGGCACGTGCCGCGTGCGTACGCGGGATGACATCACGTAGACGTCAACCGCGCGTGCGCGGCACGCGCCCGGCTTCCTCGTATGTCGGGTCGGGTCGGGTCACGGTCGGGTCGCGGCCGGGGACCGATGGGTCGCCGGCCGATGACCGGCCAACCAACGGTCGTCGAAGATGACGTCATCGATGACGTCATCCCGGTTACCGACCGTTGGGTGACGCACGGTGACGCGCATGCGTCGGTTCGCCGACCGGCGCGTGCCGGTTCGCCAGCCGGCGGCGCGCACTGCTGATTTGCCGACCGACGAGTGCCGGTTCGCCGCTTGGCGGCGCACACTTGCTAATTCGCCGACCAACGCGTGGCGCCCACGCGCACCGGCTTCTGGCCGCGCGTGGCGCCCACGCGCAGCGGCTTCTAGCCACGCATGTGGGCGCGTCCGGCATCGCCCGACGGTGCACAACATGTCGACGAACTCGTCTCGACGAACTCTTTCACCCTATGCGTTCAGAAATTGATTTCGACTTACAGAAACTCGAAAAAATGGATGAACAGTGCTCGGGTGTCAGGATTTATCGCCCCGATCCATGTCAGCCGATTATTTTCACGAAAAATCAATCAAAAAATATCAAAGGGGTCGGGAAAACATGAACTAGTGCTCTAATACCAATGTTGGGAATATCGGATCTCCGAAAACGGATTCGACACTAAATCGAACCCCTAAAACGAATACGGAAAATAAGCCTGGGAAATACATGTATCACCGATCTTAAAGCACACCACGAGAATCGAGCGTACCTTGTTAGCCACAGATTAAACACCAACGCCAATAAAAGGAAGAGAAAACCGATCCTATTCGATCCGATGACGTTGATTGGCCTTGAAGGGAAGACGGCGTCGCCTTTAGCTTTTAGAGGGAAAGAGAGGGAGAGGAACGTACGTACAAATGCCAAAAGGTGTCTTCATCTCTCTCTTTCATCCCTTATATACGTTCTCTCAAAAATAGAAACGTACCCCTTCATCCATGGGCCCTAATATTGTGGGCCGGGCTTTCAGGCCTAACATGGGCGGACGGGCCTTAAGCCCATCACATAAAACCATCAGTTCGGTTTTTTTGAAAAACCGAACCGTTGACACCCCTACCAGGTGGTGGTAGAGAGGGTGTGGAAGGAGTGATTGCCATGAACTCCTCTGCACAAAACACAAAATTTCACGGTTGAAATTGAAAAACTCTCGCTTTAGCAAAGGATTGCATCTGTAAAATTATTGAATGACGTGAAGGAATACCATGATGCTCAAAGGCACGGCGAACATCGCAAGACTGAAAACTGCACAGATCCATCCGACGGCATTGACACGATGCTGCCATCATCACTTTGGGAACCTCCTACGTTGGACAGCAGCATCGATTTTGCCATATGCATTTACGCAGATGGGTGATTCACACAAATTTCCTTTAGATTTCGCTGTCATTTGAGAAAATTGTCTTCTCATAGAGGTTTTTCATTTTTTTATTCCTCGTCACATAAATTTCTTAGGAATCAATTTCCTTATTTTCTTGGGCTATCATGTGAGGTTGTTAGAAAGGTTTAGCTATTCGGCAAAGGATGTTGCTATGGTAACGACACCGTTATTCCTGTAAAAGGCCATTCAAAAGGAATTGGTAACTGAAACTTAACATGGAGCGAATCTAGAAAATAGTCCTGATAAAAAATTCTAAAATATTGGACTATCAATTTTTGGGAAAATCTTAAATAAGGACCTGAAGTGGAGCCATTTTCTCAAAAAATGACCTAAAGTGGACACTGTCTTAAATAAGGACCCGGAGTTGCTAACTTACTCTCAATTAAGGACCTAAACTTCTAATTTTATTCACAGCCAGGGGTACTTTTGTCCAAGAACATTGTTGTTTATTTTTAGTCTCTCTCTTTCCTCTTTTTCTTTCTTCATCTTTTCACTCTCTACATCACCTCCATTATCAGCCCCTCCATCGCTCTTTGTGTCATCTCGTCGTATGACCAAGATTGGGTTTTCTTTAACACAAGCCATTACAACGTAGTCTAACTCATTGAAAATTTTAAATTTCACTCCTCAAAATGGTTTGTAGACAATTCCACGAAGTCGAAATGAGCTTTAAAAAATAAGTTCTTTTTATTACAACGTTCATTGCAAATTCTGATCTCAAAACCATAATATGAATTTGCTTTTGCTAAGACTCAACTTCTTGTCCAACTCCCAACCTATGCAACTAATCCCTTTGGCGACGTATTTCTCTCACCTTGAGAGTGCATCAAACTCCACTTATTCCGAGCCTTCTACTAACCCAGCAACTGCAATTTTTTGTGTTGTTTTTAGTCTTGCTTGCCAACAACAAAGTAGCAATATCCAAGTATCACCAAATCGTCTTGTTTGACTAACTTATGCCTCTATTCAATTAACACTTGGTGATCAACAATTTCACGCCAAAGAACAATTTTGTTGTAGCTGGTGACTATTGTAACCTCAGCAAGAGTTTGCCTCATCAATTTCAAATTTGGGTTTGCCTCTCTTGTGTAAATTCAATCTTTCAAGGTCCCCCTTCCCCCTTGCAATGCCAATGGCTCCTTTCAATAATCCCTAATCTGAGACACCCACTCACACTCTTGCCATTCTCATCGACACAGCTCTTCTCCTTAATCCATGCCCCATCTTGAGATTGATCATTAGTCGTATCTAACATCATTAACTGTAGAAATTGTTGTACTTTGTTGCCCCATTGCCGCCATTGACAAGTCCTATTCGAGCTCTCGACCTCATCGACCGCTACCCCTAATAGAAAATCCAACATCATCGTTGTCGATGGAGGTCAATCCGAGCTTTAGGCTGAGCACAAGTGAGCCGAGATTTGATGCATCTTGAGGAACTGAGGATTTTAGCATCCGAGAAGGTGGCCAGTAGCAAATAACTCCAATCCAACTTCTTGTCACTAGGATCAACTACGTGATGACATGAAGCTCATGAGGTCGCCGGTAGGGGCCCCGATTATGGTGTTGAAGAAGGAGGCAATGCAAAGCGAAAGAGGAGGTGTGAGAAAGATCAAGAAAGAAAGAAAAAATTAAAGAAAAAATGTTCTTGGACAAAATGACCCCAAGTTGTAAATAAGATTGAAAGTTTGGGTCCTTATTTGAGATAAAATTAGTCACTTTTGGTCCTTATTTGATACAAGTGTCCACTTTGGGTCCTTTTTTTTGAGAAAATGAACCCGCTTTAGGCCCTTATTTGAGATTTTCCCTTAATTTTTGCCCAAAAAATAAAACGAATGAAACCAACAAAAGGAAATATATTTCATGCATGTGAACTTTCTAAAAATTTGAATAACTACTTAAATGTTTATAGTGTACTCGAAAAAACATTTTTCACCGAGTATAGATATAACGGAAGTCAAATTAGTTTCGTTATCACACATATATTTTAACCTAATTTAATGAAATTTCAAATTATTACTTGAACAAGTGAAAAAAATTTGAAAGTTGATTAGCTTGGTGAAACAATGGAGTTGTCTAAAAAGAAAAAAAGCTATGAGGTAAAAAATTTTACTCAAACAAATCCAATATATTTAAAATTTTTGAATATATTCAATTTTTTGTTAGTCATTAGACGATCACAATTTTGATTTCTAGTTAAGTTTAATTGCATGAAAATTATAGATTGATTTTTAACTCCTAAAAAATAATTTTCATTAAATTACATAAGCATATAGGTATTAGGAACAATTGCATTTATACCAATAGAATTTATTTAAAAAATTTTAAAATATATATTAATTATTAATTATATAAAAAAAAAAAAAGCAAAGGGGCCAAGCCTGGGGCTGGGCCGGCCCGGCCTCCTCCTTTTCCCTTCTCCTTCCTGCCTAGGCTCGGCCCAACCCATTTCTTTTCTTTTTTTTCCCCTCTCTCCTTCTCACGTCTCCCACGCCTCCACTAAGGCTGTGTGATGTGCAAGGTAGCAGAGGCAGAGCAGGGCCGTGGCGTGATCCGTGGGTCAGTATCAGGCCGGCCACGGCAGGCTAGCAGTGGTAGAGGTCAAGCGTGCTGGCCGTTGGCCCTTAAAAACGAGAGAGAGAGAGAGAGAGAGAACGCGGTGAGGAGGGGACGAAAAGTGAGAGATCGAGAGGAGAGGAGAGCGAGTGAGAGCCGAGAGGGAGGGAGAGAACGACCAAGAGACCAAAACAGAGACGAAGCGCCGGAAGAGGGAAAATAAAGGAGGAGTTCCCTGGAAGCTCGGCCACAGCCGACGCCCTCGAGCTCGTGATTTCCTTCTCCACCACGCCAAATCTTCCGGTGAGTTTGCCTTTTTTGGGTTTAAATTGCTGCTTTCCCAAGGATCCGGCTTGGAGACGTTGCGAGGCGACCGAACTGAGTCTGATATATCTCGAGTTCGCCATCCGTTCACCGTCGCTGAGCCAGGTAGGGACCCCACGTCCGAGCGTTCGCCATGCTTAGTTCTCGGCTCAACCGGAACCGAGACTTGTTGTATTTAATCTATGCATGTGCTAAGTGTGAATGAATGGTCTCTGGCTACTCGTAACTGTTTTTGTTGTTCTCGTTCGAGTCAAGGGTGCGAACCCAGATATCGAGCGAATCCGTATCCTTCTTTTAACTATTGCCTTCCACGTGTTTGATAAAATGATAGCTTCCTTGGCCATTAAACAAGTTTTTTTTTTCTTTCCGGAATCTTTAAATCATCAATCGACATTACCGAGGTTGTTTTGCTCGTGAGTGTTGGTGGCCGTTGTACTTAATGTTTGTTCTTGGTGGCGTCGGTTCGGAGATGATCAGAAGGTGATTAGGGTAGGAGGATTAATTAGGTTTGATTAGTGTGGGCTTAAGTCGGTTTGGTGTGTTTAGGCTTATCTCCGTTTTCGTGGGCTAGACGAGTCTAGTTGTTTTGGGCTCAAGTAAGATTTACAAGTTTGGGCTTGTTTCTTTTCATCACTTGAATGGTAATTTTTGGGCTTGGTTTTGCTCTGATAGAGATGTTTTGGTTAGTCATAGCTTCAGAACACTTGGGCCTAAATTGCTTTGCAGTGGGCTTAGTGCATTTAATTTCAACAAAATGGGCTTGATGCGATTTCTTCTCGAAATGGGCTAGTTTTAAAGAAGCCCAATCGTGTCCTTGGCGCCCAAGCTCGAGAGTCCAAGTTCAGCCCATGTTCGGACAGGACCCAGGGCCCGGCCCGAGTCCCCATTTTCTGAAATAATTTTTATTAAAAAATTCGCAAATATTAAAGAAACTCAAAAAATCTGAAAAAAAATCAAAATTTTGGAACAAGTTCATGAATTAGTTTTTGGCTAGTTTCATTAGATTTTTAGTGTTAATTCTAGTTCGAGCTAATTTAACATAAAAAATGTGAATTTCTTTTGACAAAAATTGAATCCAAAATTGAGTCTTTAGGGCTTTACAATATGGCCTTTAAATGCTTTCTTTTTTACAAAGACAATGCCAGGTCGCTATTTGTACACTTTCATTTCGATTTTACTAGATTGGACTTTTTTTAGTACATTGATTGTCAATTTTCACTTTTAGCATGATTGGGTTAAATCATTAGTACCATAATAAACAATCATCGCTTGGACACTTAATGTACAAGAACCTTAAGCCTCATAATTTGTACAAAAGCATCCTCGGTCATTATAGTCAACAAACGATCAAGTTTAGGTACCGACAAGCATTAATTAGACAATTAGTATAATTAAGTCCCCGATCCTTAAACCTCATGTTTCGTAAGAAGTGAGGTATACTTTTATGGCTCACTTGATTCGTAGCCGACTCGAATAGACTAGTGGCAACTCTTAATTTGAAAACCCTCGTAGTGTCAATTGATGTTAAAATCAAATATCTTAACATTGCGTGAGATATTAGTTTGGGAAAGTCTACACCTAAATTGAAGGTTCGTCTCTTAGGCAATATTCCTGAACTTATTGTATTTTCCCCTTTGAACAAAAATTCAAAAAAGTAGGTTGCAACAAATTGCCATAGCTCGAATAGAATTTATTGATGCTTTAAATTGTGTAAATTATTTATTCAAGTTTTAAATTCCACAATTGTATTTATTTTTTTAAATGAGGAATATTATTTTCACGACTACCAGTGTGAAAAATGTTGTATAATGCATAAGCAGTTAATAGATTTCCTTCATATGTTTGTATAGTAATAGAGATATTTAAATTGTCAATGTAAAAGATATTTTACATTAATAATAAGTAAGTATCTTTTCTAACTTCTTTTTTTCTTTCATTTGATTTATGTTATTTTAATTTAAGGGGTCCTACCTGGTGGTCCCCCAAGCGGGATTCCAAGAAACTGGATGATTTCCCAACAAAAGAGTAACGGTTTTGTTATTCTATTATTTTACTATTTGATTCACTTGTCTCATATACATTTTTTTTCACAACAAGAGTCAATAGGTAACCACTTGGAAATTCTTACTACAACGTAGTTGACAGTCTGAAGTAAAACAGCAATTAAATTGCATTCCATTAGAAGAAACTGTTCATGGTTGGACCACCATACATTCACCTCAGAATATTTCCTTTAAACTTCACAAAAGGAAAAATAATGAATGTACAACGAAATCCTTAATGACAGTGCCAAAGCGAAATTGCCAATCACAATTCGAAGACATCACGCAGAGAAAGCTGAATCAAAGTCTGCTTTGCTTGTTGAGCCATCAATATTCCAACAATGCCGCCACTGAAGAAAAAAAGCCAAGGAATATTCAAAATATGTCGATACTTCAATTTTGATGGAACATATTGAAATGCTCACAAAAATGAGATGTTGAACATTGACATATTTTGATAACACTCCATATTTGAATCTTAGGCTAATACCAACAATCACGACGAGCCCTTGAGCCCCGGGTCAAGAACAAATCCCATATGCTTGATTTAATTGTTGAGAAGTTGGAAACTTAATATTAAGCAGCCTTGTGGACTCCAGCATTGCACGAGCACTGCACAGGCCTTACACGGGCCTTGCACGGGCTTTGCACGGCTGGTTCGGTCCAAAAGGTCATTCTCAGTGCATTGGCATTCCACACGGGCTTGCATTCGCTTGAAGAGGTGGTCGACTCTACCGATGCCTATAAATTTTTCATCGCATTTAATAGCCTCTACTTGTCATCACTAGGCTTCAACAAAAACAACGTCAAGGATTCACTGACGTGGCGGTTGATATGATGTGGGCCACTGTTATACTAATGGCGGTCACATACATGACTCCTATGTTTGTACTTGACTCCTTTAGCAAAATCAATTGGTCATTTAAACTAGTCGTAGTTGCTATTCTCACGTGGTTGATATTATTGGTCGTTCGACTCCTTTAGCAATTTTATCTGTTCTATGGCATCGACTGTAGCAGTGTAAGCAACATGATGCCCAAATGGGCAATAGCCTTATGCATCATCTCATTGTTGTTTTATATACCAATATTGGCAATTTTCATAAGCCCAATGGTGTCGGTTTATAGTTCAGAAGTGTTCCCATGGAGGTTGCGTGCCTAGGACCACGCAATTGGAATCGCGGCGAACCAAGTACTGAGTATAATCTTGTTGTTATTGTTTATTGCGCTATACAAGGTGATCACCCTCGGCAAGATCGCCTTTGTGTTCATGGCAATGTTGTGCTTAGGGAGTGTATCTTTACGTTGTTATGCTGGAGACAAGAGGGAAGACTTTAGAGATGCAGCAGTTCTTTAGGTAATTTTTTCTTGTGGAGGTTCTAGGCAAGGGAAACAAAGACAGAAAGGAGCATCGAAATGACATAGGCATCGAGAAAAGTAGCACTTGCGGACTCTAGGTGCTGTTTTTTATATCATTTGAAAATAGTCCATATCTAAATGTCAGGCCAATAACAATAATCACAACAAACCCCAAGTTGAGAACAAATCCCATATGCATGATGTAATGGATGAGAAATGAAAAACTTAGTAATTTCTCTATCAATGAGAATCTCCTCTTGACCGTCATAGTCCACTTTGCAAAGATCGTGCCAATCTTTATTCTCATCTTACGTGGTTAGACGGCGGAGTTGTAGCTAATAAGCCTTAGGAGGATGATTCCGTCACTTGTCGTCCTCAATATGTGCCTCACCAGCATCATTCGCAGCGGCACAAGCGACATGAAGCCCAAATGGGCAGTAGCTCATTGCATCCCCTCATTGTTGTTTTATGTAGCTTCATTCGTAATTGGCATAGACCCGATCACACCAATCTCTAGTATGAAAGTGTTCCCATTAAGGTTGCGTGCCCTGACACGCAATCGAAGTAGTCGCGAACCAAGTGCTGAGTGTAATCTTGACATTATTGTTCATTTTGCTATATAAGATGATCACCCTTAATGGGGTCGCCATCATGTTCTTGGCAATGTTATGCTTAGGCTGCATGTTCATGTACATTGTTATGCTAGAGACAAAAGGAAAACCCTAGAGGAGATGTGACGGTTCTTCAAGGAATTCTTAGTGAGGAGATTTAGGGCAAGGGAAATAGAGATAGGAAGGAGTATCAAAATGACACAAGCATCGAGAAAAGCAGCACTTGGACTCCAGGTGCTGCTTTTGACATCTTTGAAAATAGTCCATATCTGAATCTCAAGCCAATACCAACAATCATAGCGAGCCCTAGACCGAGAACAAATCCTATATGAATGATTTAATTGACAAGAAGTTAAAAACTTAGTATGACATTTGTTAATGAGAATTCTCTTTTGACCGTCGTAGTTCACTTTGCAAAGGTTGTGCCAATCCTCATCCCCATCTTCGGCCTAGATGTGGTTGGGTGGTGAAAGTTGCTGTATTATTTTGATACTCCTGCAGTCCATAAGTGCTGTTTTTATCAATGCCTATGTCATTTTGATGCTCCCTTTTGTCTCCATTTTCTTTGCCTTGAACCCTCACAGGAAGAATTCCCCGAAGAATTGCCACATCTCCTCGAGGGTTTTCCTCCTTGTCTCCGCCATAACAACGTAGACAAACACACTCCCCAGGCACAACATTTCCATGAACATGAAAGTGACCCCGCCAAGGGTGATTGCCTTGCATAGCGAAATGAATAATAACTTCAAGATTATACTCACCACTTGATTCGCGGCGACTCCGATTGCGTGCCCTTAGGCACGCGACCTTTATGGGAACACTTCTAAACTATAGACTGACGCCATTGGGCTTATGATGATTGCGAACGATGGTACATAAAACAGCAGTGAGAGGATGCATAGGGCCATTGCCCTATCGGGCATCGTGTCGCTCGCGCCGCTATGGTTGATGCCGTAGAACAGATAAAGTTGCCAGAGAAGCGAAATGGCCCATAATATCGGCCACGTGAGAATATCAATTATGACTAATTTAAATGATCAGCTGATTTTGCTAAAGGAGTCGAGTACGAGAGTGGGAGTCATGCATATGACCACCGATTAGTATAACGGCAGCCTACATCATATTAACTGCCACGTTAGTGAATCCTTGACGCCGTTTTTGTTGAAGCCCAATGATGACAAGCAGGATTATATTTAAGGATGCCACCAAAGTAAGGCTATTAAATGTGATGAAAAATTTAGAGGCATCGGTAGAGTCAGCCACCTCTTTAGGCGGATGCAGGCTCGTGTGGAATGTCAGTGCACTGAGGACCACCGCCACTAACATGATTGTGATCAATACCTGCCACACCATATTCTCAACCCCATCATCATCTGGACGTGAATGGTCTTGAAGTCCACGTCCACGTTCGTCCACATGCATCATCTTGGGAATTGGAAAGGACTTAAGTACGTGTTTTTATGGTGTTTAGAGGCTCAGCACTCTTGACTTGAATTTATAGGGTGAGTCTATTATATCACTAATGACACCCCGAAACCTTGAGTTCGTTATAACTGGTAATTAGTTTTGTCTTGTTGTGGATTTCTCGTCATCAAAGCGCTTCCATCAACAACTTACCAATACAGACATGTTTCATCAACGCTGGGCCGTTATATCACAGACGACACCCCAAAACCACGAGTTGGTTATAACTGGTAATTTTTTTTATTTTATTGTGGATTAAATAACCGCTAAGATCATTTAAACATTGAATAGAAATCTTGAGAACAAGTAAAAATCATGAGGATACTTAATTAACGAAGTCTTTTCCTCAAAAGTCTCACATGGCATAAAAATTGTGATTAAAACTTTTGCCGTTTTTATTAGTCATCTCATGCATATATAGTATGAAATATGTATTATAGCATTAACTCTTTTTCCATAGAGCATATGACTTCACTTTCAATATTGTATAAATGATAGTTCAGACATACCTAAGACATACCTAATATCTAATTTGAATTCATGTATCTACTCTTTCAAAGAATACGACATCTATATTTTAAGTTTTAGCTCTTGATTTTCACCTAAATGATAAGCTTAAAATTGTCTCATATCTATTTATCACACAATAAATAGAGATGATTACCGTGTGAATAGTCTAATTTCTTATATGTCTGACATACTTTCTCAACACATAAAAGTCAAATAAAACTTATAGACATTAATAATGAAAGATAACTTCATTAAATGTGAACACTTAGGGAAATTACAATATTCAATACATCAGCCTCTACGTAGTCCTATAAATTTTACATGACCACAGAAAAATCTCTAAATATTGGCTTCATCATAGGATATGCTATCATTTTATGCGTAAATATGTATTCATCTTTTCATGCAACTATATTATTAACGAAGTTATACTAGATATTTATATGTTTGGTTTTACCACGATATTTTGGATCATTAGTGTATGCTATCGCTGCTTGGCTATCACAGTTAACCAACAATTAGTTTGCAGCATTTTTAACAATCTAAATGATCCAAAAATCTCTTAAACCAAACACCATCTTGTACGACCGCTGATAATACCACAAACTCAGCTTCCATCATGGATAAAGCTATACACGTTTGCTTTTTATTGCTCTAAGATATGGCATTATTATTCAGTATGAAAACAAATCTAGAGGTAGATCAGCATTTGAATAACCTTCAAACTACAAATCATTTCCTTAATAACTCAACGAATAATCAACAATATCCTTTAGATACCTCAATGTTCTTTTGACGGTTGTTTAATGTGCTTTACCTGAATTGGATTGATACATACTAGGGGTGTGCAAAAGAACCGGAACTTACCCGAACCGGAACTTACCCGAAACCGAACCGGAACCGCCCCGAACCGGTGATTCTTAAGGGAACCGGTCCGGTTCCCGCCCACTTTATGGGAACTGGTGGGTACCAGTCCGGTTCCCGGTTTATGGGCGGATCCATCCACCCGCCCACCCGACCGGACCGCTTATATTATAATAATATATTAATTTTTAATATTAAAAAAATCTAAATTAGAAAATCTAAAATTTGGGGCTCCAATCACTATCTTGTCTCAATTCACTACTCTCTAACTTCATTTCGTGTCTCTTTAGTTCAAAATCTTCTCGAGCTCCCTCTTCCTCTTTAATTCACCTTTGGATCTACTCATCTCCCTTCGAGTCCTACTCCAAACTTGGCAAAAAAGTGAGTTGATTCTCCTTTCCCCCTCGAACTTGAACTATCTCTCCCACGCCGTCGCCATCCTCACGCCACCTCCGCATTCACTATCATTATCATCCTCTTCATTGTTGGGCTCGTCCCGCTTCTACCTCCCCTCTTCCTCCTCCCCCTCTTTAGGCCTCCTCCCATTGTCCTCATTTTCAGGGACAAGGGCGAACTCCAAGTCTAAGAATGGCTCATCGTTCCCATTGTCCTCCTCATTGTTAATCTCGAGGGAGGAGCGAGAGGCGGCAAAGGCGGTGGCGAAGATGGTGGTAATGGTTGGGACGGAAGCGATGTGAGGGTTGCAACTACTGCCGCGGCTGCGCTAGTACTTAAGGAGAATAAAGCTACCATGGTCAGGAGAGCCAGAATAAGTAGATGCGGGGAGGGCGAAAAAAGGAAGACACGGAGGTTGAACCGGTTCTATGGATCCACCCGGAATCGGACCGGACAGGCGGTCCAGTTCTCAGGTGGATTTATGCAACTAGTGGGCGGTTCTCAGTTCCAATTTTTTGGAACCGGTTCTTAGTGGGCGGTTCCCAGTTCTAGGTTAGGAACTGCCCACCCAGACCATGCACACCCTTAGTACATACTCACCATTCCAACTGCAAAACATATATAAGGTCTTATACACATCATAGCATACATTGAACTACCAACAGCACTAGCATAAGGAACATGTTGCATTTGTTTCTTCTATTGAAAAGTCTTTGGACATAATCTATGGCTTAACCCTTCACCTTTTGCAATTGAAGTATTTATGAGTTTGCAATCTTGCATACGAAATAGTTCAAGAATCTTGTTTATATACATTTATTGCAAAAGAGGCAATGACCTTTTCGAACAATTTCTTAAACTCTTAACTCCAATAATATATGCAGCCTCACCTATGTCTTTCATCTCAAAGTTGGAAGATAACCAAGTCTTAACAATATTAACAAACTTCATATTGTTTCCGACAATTAGTATATTATCAATATATAATGATATGATCACAAATTGATATTTGGATCTTTTGATATATACGCAATGATTCTCATCAATCATTGTAAAACATATGCCATTATGGCATTATGAAAACATATATAACATTGTCTCGATGACTGCTTAATATCATATATTAATATCAAAAGTCAACATACATTTTGCTCTTGGCATTTTGAAATGAAACTAGTGGATTGTTCCATATAAATGTCTACTTCTAATTCTTTATTGGGAAAAGCAGTCTTTACATTCATTTGATGCAGTTTAAGATCCATATTAGCCATTATTGCTAGAATAAGGCGAATTGAGGTAAATCTTACTATAGAAGAAAAGATTTCATTGTAATAAATTCTTTTTTGTTGATTATATCCATCACCACAAGGCGAGCCTTATATCTCTCTATTGAGCCATCAACTTTATGCTTCATTTTAAGAATCCACTTGTTTCTAATAGTTTTGTGTCCTTTTGGAAAATCAACCAATTTTTAAACATGATTTGACTTCATTGACTTAATTTCCTCTTCCATTGTGTACATTCATTTTTCCTTATTAGGGAAATTTAGAAACTCATTTACATTCATTGGCTCATCTTTATCTTGTGGAGTGACCATAAAAGATTCCCCTTCAATGTCAAAACGACGATGAGGGATGCTTTTACTACTTGTTCGCTATATGGGAGATCGTACACTTGGTACGTTATTCTTGATTATGCTATCACATGGATTAGATAATAATAGTATTGTCACATCAGGTGGTTGCAATTGAGATTGGCCCGAATTTAATTCTTCATTTCTCATATTACTTCTACTTGGACAGACTTCACTAGCTTCATTATTAGGATCAAATGTTTCAAATAAGGAATAGTCTTCATATTTCGCCTCTCTTTGGAAACTCATTTTCTAATAATGTGACACCTCGTGTTTCAAATTCAATTATACTCCTACATTCTTGCTCACCTATAAACACATACATTTCCAAGTGCTTTGAATATCTTATGAAAATATTATTCTTGCCTCTATGAACCAATTTTCATACTTATGAGAGGATCCGTGAGTATAAGTAGCACAACTCTATAATACTCTACAATTTAAGAAAATTTAAGAAAACTATAACTCATATGGAGTAGAAATAACTAATTTGGAAGGTACACGGCTAAGTATATAGATAGTAGTTTAAAAAACATCACCATAAAAAGTAATAAGTAAGTTAGCATGCGTCATCATAGATCTAACCATTTTCATTAAGGTTTTGTTTCTCTTTTCCGCAACACTATTTTGTTGAGGAATATAGGAATAGATAATTGTCTTTTATTCTTTTTCATCATATAAATTTCTAAACTCATCAAACAAATATTCTAGACCTTGATCGGATTTTAATAGTTTTGTTTTCTTATCTAATTTATTTTTTACCAAGCTTGTAAATTTCTTAAAACAACTTAACGCCTCAGATTTATGAAAAATCAAATAGATATATCTAAATCGAGTATAGTCATCTACAAATGTGATGAAATACACAGTCTCATGCCTTGCTCTTACATTTATTGGACCACAAATATCCAAATTGATTAATTGTAAAAGAAATTCAACTCTTGTACATTTTCCAAATGGTTTTCTTGTTATTTTTCTCGCTAGACAATGCTCACAAATAGATAAATCAACTTTTCAATATTGCCCAATAAGCTCTTTTCGGCTAATCTATTCATTTGTTGTTAGCCAATTTGACAAAGTCTAGCATACCATGCATTCACATAATTATCATATGAATTAGAAGATGCGAAAAGGAAATAATAAATATTAAAATTACTATAGTCAATATCCAATACAATAAAACCATCTCGAAAGTATCCACAACTATAGTAATTTATACCCAAATATAAATAAACACTACTATTATGGAAGTTTAAATTGAAACCAAGTTTAACCAACGCTAACATGGATACTAAATTCCGATAAATCTCTAAGCATATAGTACATCATGTAGGAACAAAGTGCGCCCACAGTGCTTATTTAATTGTCATGTATCAATCCATTTTACTTCAGCTCTAGAGTTGTTCCCTACATAAATCCATTTCATTCCAGCCGGAACTCCACGAAGGCATCTTTATCGTTCGCTACATGGTCTGTTGTTCTCGAATCTTCTTTGGCTCGCCACAATCACGAGCGAAGTGACCCCTCTTACACCCTTGACATTTTCTTCATACGATGACGTTTTCCTCTTTTATATTGGCCAAGTATGGGTTTCTTGCATGAAGGACTCCCTTGCCTTTCCACTTTTTGAACTTAATCTAGACACTTGCACTTAGAGCTCGAAGCTCATTGTGAGCTAGAACCAACATAATAAATATATGTTTTGACTTAACCATTAGGAGGCGGTCTTTTGCCAATTTAAGGTGGCGCACAGCATCCTCAAATTCTTCCATAACTTGGTTAAAATTTTCTAGTGCTTATTGCTCTTCTAGCACATTGAATTTTCATATTCATAACTCATAATTCTCGCCATTCAATTTCTCTCATTTGTTCAGGCATCTCAGAAATAAAGATGTCCACATTGTTAGACGAGGGTTTTCCCACATTGTCAGGCATCTCATAAATAAAGATGCCCACATTGAATGATTATTAAAAATGTGATTACACTAGGCTCCGAGCTCATATACTACGATTAGGGAAAAAATGGTTCTGCTTACATCTAAGCATGAAAATTGGATCTTTATGGTGTGTTTCTGGAGATGTGGCCCCCACTTTCCAATAAACTACAAGTCTCGAAATTTTCTCTGCCAAGGACTTGAATGCAGATAATGTGAGAACATTAGTCTTAGGTATTCCGAGTTCAGAATAAAATTTCAATACGCTGCCGCTATTCATTTGATGTCTCAAAATGAAGTGCGAATATTGTAGTCATTATTTCAGATACAGCTAGACGTTCAGATTGCATTTGAGCTAGTGTATTTGTTTAAGTACTTTAAATCTAGCCTCCATGACTCTCTGATTATGATTTGATCACCTTATGTGATTCAAGGATCCTTTTGATTTCAACTTCATCTTCTGAGAGTGTAACACCCCAAGGTGACAGCATTCCTTGGGATTTTTTTATATAGAAATTGGGATCATCTCTCCAGCCCCAACGCACGCGTATCAAATCATATAAATTGCATACGAGGCTCCAACCTCAAGTCTGTTCTCTGTTCTGACAATCTTAGGCGTCGCGAACTAGACTACATTCCGACAAAAAAAAAAAAAAAAAGAACTAGACTACATGACTGTAATGCTAAGTAACTAACACATAAAAGGCTGCTTGAGATTAGTTATGGAAATTGTTCTCACAATGCCATAACGTTTTGAGAATATGGATATGGAAATTTTTGACCGCTTGATTGCTTGGAGAAGCTCCATGCCAATCTCTACCCGAATGCACAGCTGTTCATCATCTCTGTAAGCACAGATTCCCACATCGATCAGGCTGATATGAAGGAAGTCAGTAATTCCCGCTCAAGTATCTGGTCCCTAAAGCTCAACAGCACCTCATACTCAAATCCTGATGAAAACATCATTTCCTGAATATTTTTGTGAGCATATATGCGAGTAGACGGATCTGCTATTCCATTGTCACAGCCGCTTCATTTTTATTTTTATTTTTATTTTTATTTTTTTGTAGCACCATCTCCAGTAATGCCTACTCAAAGTTTTCTCTTGAAGAAATCCTTGAAATGAACAGCAATGAGGAAGTCAGCAATAAGTTGAATATAAGTTACCTGGCGTTGGGTTATTGACAAAAGCACTATAGCTTGTCTTTTCATTGGATGTGACAAAGAAATTGTGATACACGTGGGATGACCTTGAACTTTCTCCGTTAAAAGCTATTGGAGGTTCTGCAGCACACGTCCTTCATATAGATCGAACTAAAGAATAAGTTGTGGATGCATGATCTATCAAGCGAACTAGGGCGAGAAATCATCAGTTATATGCTGACAGAGAAGTAGCCTAGGCAGTGGAATCACAAGGAAGCATTAGTTTTGCTGACGATAAACCAGGTAAAAGCTCCTGTTCCCACTTCAATTTGGCTACTTTCTCTTTTATGATTGCATAACACGAGGGATTAATAATGTGATTCCCTTTTGGCAGGAAAAGGAAAACGTTCAAGTTCTCCGTCTCAAGTTTCGCCATGAGTCAGACTACCCCTTTGCCGATGAGGACTTCATGAAATTTCCAAATATAAGGTTCCTTGAATTAATGGCAGGAATGAGCTGAACGAGTTCATGGAACTTTGAAATAATAATAATAATAATAATAATAATAATAATAATAATAATAATAATAATAATAATAACTCCTTGAAGTCGTGTTTGGAGTAGCAGCAAGGAGCTTATGGAAGCACTTTCATCTTCCGATCAACTTTTTTCCAGAAGAGGTCGCATCTCCTTCTGAAATTGCTATGGCTTTCTTGGTATATTATTCCTCTAAACTTTGGCATAGCCAAATTATCTATCAGGAATGTAATCGTTCTCCATCTATCAGGACGCGTCATTACTGATCCTTGGGACGGTTGGACCCAGATAAAGGTGTGACACATGCTAAGAACATCTGCTGTCTATTAGGTTGTCCGCTAAATCAAGAACTTGATCAATTCATGATTTTTTTCGTCTTTTTTGTTGTTGCATACGGCGAAAAGCCTAAAAGTTCTGAGTACATCGTGTTGCAGCAAGTTGGTTTAAACTCCCGACTTCTGAACACTCTGCAAATTTAGAACTACTGACCCTAATGAACCGTGCAAACCTGGTAGGAGTCGATAAATCCATGGGCCAGTAAAATGCCTGGTTTTCTTAGATGTCAACTGCTGCCTGGACCCTTGGAACTTGCCAAATGATATTATTAAGCTAAAATCTTTGAAAGCGCCCCTTATCCATTGCTTATCAATATAGGACGATAGACTTCGGGCCCGTGGCGTGGCACAATAGCCTATCTAAGAAAACATGAATTGCATAAATAGAATATATAGAATATTACTGCTGCTGTTTCATGTTTGTCGCTCTTCGTATTGCGTTCTTTCTCATAGTTTCCGGGACATTTGTAAAATTACATATGCTAAGAATGGAATTTTGTTTCGTGATTGGTAAATAGGTAAAATTGGTAGTAAATGTAAAATTGTCTAATTGGTAAGCTACTGATATCATACAAAAAAAGAAAATACTAGTAAGGTTGGGAAGAAAACCGAAAAAGTCTCAATCCTAAACATTTTAATTATATCAATTAAGTCATGAATATTTTCATGTTTTGCTAATCAAATCCATCCAATCAATATTGGTTATAAATCGTTACTATGAACACCAAGCGTCCTACGTGTTACAACCAACACTAATATGGATTTATTTATTTATTTATTTATTTTTCCTTTTTCCTTTTTTCTATCTTCCTTCTTCTTCTTTTTTCTTTTTTACTATGGTTAGCAAGGGTTGTTGGGCCCTCGCCTTCATTCAGCCTCCCTCAAATCTAGGCTTGCAGCCATGGCCTTGCTTGCAGCCGACAAGGCCAAAATGACCCTCACCGCCATAGTAAAAAATAAAAAATAAAAAAAGGAAAAAGGAAAAGAGAAGAAAACAAAACAAAAAAATAAATTTAAAAAATCAAAAAAAAATATTATTCAAAATTCTTTGTATTAGTGCCGGTTGTGCCACATAGGACGATTAGACCCATATTAGTGATTTCTAGTTAAAATTTGCTAATGGGCTCAATTGACAAAACATGAAAATGTTCAAGACTCATTAGAACGATTGAAAGGTTTATAATTAAATGGGCATAACTGCAATAGGTTTTAGACTTCTTCGATAATTTTCCTGTTAAGGTTACTAGTTGTTATTCATGAACGATGTTAGTAACTTACAACCGTCAATGTAATAGTAACCTATTATGTTATTCATTAATTCATTACTCATAAATAAATCTTAGCGGTGTAAATAGTAAGTTAACGGTGAAATTAATAATATTCTACAAGGAATTTATAGTTGTAAAATAGTAAATCTATCAGGAAGATACAACCGTTACCCGATGTTTAGGTATTTCGATGTAGTATCAATGTTAGTGACTTACAACCATCAATAAAATAGTAACTTACTAAGTTTTCTGTAAACTTACTACTAAAAACTAAATTTTAGATGGATGAACAATAAGGTACCAATGAAATTAACAACTTTTGAAAAGTTTCCTATGACACTTTGAAGTTGACTAAACCATCTATCTATTTCAATATTTGAGAAATATATATGTTGTTTTTTTACATACACTAATACAAGGAGAGCTTTATCAGCAATAAATTGATGATACTTGGATGGACCTTAATGGAGGTGAGCAAGCATTGGCGGGAAGCCTTTAAGACTCACGCGTTGCCGATATTAGGGGCTCCTTATATCACCTAAGAAAAACGTGCATGTCAAATTATTATCCTTTATGGTTTGAAGATCTAGATACTCCATTGACTATTAATCAAAGTCCCAACTAACTTTGACAGCAAGCCTCAAGCCTGGAGCTGGAGAGATATTCAGAGGAGAATCCAATTTGTTTTTCAATCAATTTGGTGAAAAATGATTATTTCTTAATATAGGCAACTCTATTCGTGGAAACTACTAAGAAGATTTGATTATATTGGCAAGCAGACCGCGTGATTATCATCCAATGGTTAGCTTGGATCTTGAAGACTATTTAAGAAAATCAAAGTGCGTTGAAGAATACAAGAATTGTGAGAATATGTTAGTGACAAGTATATATTGCTACTCTTAAAATTGAAACAATGTTAATAATATATTAAGAATTTATAGCGACAAAATTGTTATTTTGGTTACTATGGTTAACCGAGACTACCAACTAAGGGTGTAAGCAATTTGTAATCTACTAGAGAAAAAACTGGTTCAGTTATGAAAGCAAACGCCTGTTCCTAATCTACAATAGTATTTCAATAGTAAGTTGGTTAATTTCATTAGTACGTTATTGACAAATAAACGTTGCTACTTATAAAATTGAAACAAGGTTAATAATCTATCTGGAATTTATAGTGGTAAAATATTTGTTCTGTTCATAAGTTACAAATGTTGATTGAAATTACTGGTAAAGTATGTAAGCATTTGTAATTTACTAGCGAAAGTACCCACCCACTTATAAAATTTAAGAAAAAAGGCAATAGATAATTTGGTTTGAGGATGAAAAAATTATTATTTTATTGATAGGTTACAAATAGTTGATTAGACTAAAAAGTTACCAGTTTTACTCATCACGATATTTCAAATTTACAATTCACGGAAGAAAACTATGTTTTTGGCGAACGAAATTTAGAAACATGCAACATTTCAAACTGCAACTACTCAATCAAATGAATAGCTCTGGTAATTTTTTGATCTAATCTCGAGAGTGAAGGTCCATATCTCCATAAGTGACATTGGGAAGAAATAGTTTATGTTCTCAAGATTTGAGAAGATCCAAACTTTTTCTTTTCAAGTGGAAAACTCTACACTATCCTATGACAAATGTGAATACATTATTTATCTCCCCTTGAGATAATAAATTCCTAGGAATTATTTATTGGAAAGGTACTTTACAAGCTTGGTTTGTCCAGTGGCTTAGGGCATGAATGATAACCATTCTAGCAATAAATTAATTTCTGGAAGAGAAATAAATTTTTCTATTTCTCTTTCTAGATGAGTTTCTAAGCAAAAATAACTGTTTGATAATGATATAAAATTTCTACTCTAAAAATAGAAATTCATTTGATAACGACACAAAATTTCTTCCTTTCGGATGCCGGCGGCGATAGCAGGTGGCGGCGGGCAGCGGGCGGCGAGCGGCAATAGAAAAATTGTTTCTGGCGGCGGCTGGCAAGCAATGGTGGCCGGCGACCACCGAGCGGCAATAGAAAAATTGTTTCTGGAATAGAAACATGTGATTGTCATGCACCCCTTAACCTTCCAATAATATTCCGTCACATTAATACTCACACTTGCTAGCAAGCACCGGTGAAGTACCTATTACATTCATCGATTTTCTAGTAATATAAAAACCTTGGGCAAGAATTAAAACGGCCGCCAAGTATTCTTGTTTTAGTTTTGCCCATCAAGCAAAAAGTTGTGTGTCTGTAATTGAATATGAACTCAAAAAGGAGAGCGAAGGGCCAAATCTCCAAAACCAACCTTAGAAAGGGGCAAGTTTTGTTCCTGAGATGTGAGAAGAGACCACCATTTATCCAAGCAAAAGAGCTTGGCCAGTCTTGGAGACCATCCCAGCACGTGAAACGATGCTAATTCTATATTTTTCTTCCTCAAAGCTAGTGCAGCGTCAACATCTTCAGAAACGTTTGCTAATTCTAAGAAACATGCCATGTGAACATCTTTATTTTCGAGATGCCGACATTGTTGCCATGTGCCTACCATCGTGAATAAATTACTGAAATATATATAGGAAGCATCCATGAAATTGCTGATAAAACTTATAACGTAGTAAAAGTTGAAACGCAGACAACGATGCCACTGTTTAGCTGTACATGGGAAAACGATGAAGAGTAAGTACTGCGCATTATTGGCTTTGTTGCATTCAAGGTACGTCGCGAGATTCTATTGAGGCAGTATCACCATGTCTAGCAAATTAGCATGGTCCCTTCCTGGCCCTCGTGATTCTTATATACATATATATGTATGTATGTATGTATGTATGTATGTATGTATGTATATTCACTTAATCAAAAGGTTCTTAAATAAGGATAGGTAGAGTGTCCCCCAAAATTCGTTGATATGTGTAAATGAAAAAGTGTAGACTACATATTACATGCACCGAAAAGTGACTCACAATCGACCGTGTTAATATATAAAAATTTCTTTGACCAAAAAAAAATATGTAAAAATTTCCATCAATACAAATGACCATCAATATCACCAATGTCTAAATACATACAATTGACCAGCACACACTTAATAGTTCCATAAATGATGTTGGTACAATACTGACAAATAAATGTTGGTACTAACAATGTTGATAATCTATTAAAAACTTATGATAGTAAAATAATTATCTTTTTCAGAAATGACCATGTTTCACCGACATTGCTAATAAAATATGTAAGCAACGCATAACCTATTGGTGGAAAAACACACCCACTTGTAAAAGCAAATAACTATCCATAATCTTCAAGAATATTTCAGCCTGGTAAATTGGTTATTTCATGTGTTACTGGAAAATAAATATAGTTACTCGTAAAATCAAAACAATGTCAAAAATCTATTAAGAGTTTCTAACGTTAAAATTGTTATAATCATAAGTTACAATCCCTAACCGAGACTACTGGCAAAGCATAGCAGCTTGTAATCTAGTAGTGAAAATACTCGTCCTCTTATAATATACAAGACTATTAAAATTTGGTAACTCGATTATTTCATTAGGATGTCATAGACAAATAAACATTGTTAATCATAAAATCAAAACAATGTTAATAATCCACTGGGAATTTATAGTAGTAAAATAGCTATTTTATTTGTAAGTTACAACCGTTAATTGAAATTATTAGTAAAGTATGTAAGCATTTGTGATCCATTAGCGAAAATACACTCTCACTTGTAGAATTAAAAAAACATGGTAATACACTATTTGGTCTAAGGATGAAAAATTGTTATTTTATAGATAACTTACGAATAATTATCCAATCAAAAAGCCATCCATTAATTTTTACTTTCCAGTGATATTTGAAATTTATTATTGATTATTCAAACATACAACGCATGTAACAACACTTCAATTTTGGCAAACGGAATTTAGAAATTTTCAAGATTTCAAACTACAACTATCTCATCAAATGAATGCCGTCGAATCTAGACAGAGTGGATGTCCATATCTCCAGAAGTAACATTTGGAAGAAATCATTTATGTTCAAGATCTGAAAAGATTCGAACTCTTTGCATTGTGCTATGCCAAATGGGAACGCATTCAATTTTTCCCATTGAGATTTAACACTCCTTGGAAATTATTTATGTTCTAGAGATTGGAGAAGAGTCGAACTTTTTTTTTAACAAGAAAACTTTGCATTGTGCTATGTAAAGTGCAAACACATTCATGTTCTACCCTTAAGATTCAAAACTCCTAAGGAATAATTTATGTTCTCGAGATCTGATAAAGGCTTGAGTTTTCTTTTTAAAAGAAAACTTTGCATTGTGCTATGTAAAATACAAACCCATTTACATTCTGAGAAGAGTTGGAGTTGCTTTTGTAAAGAAAACTATGCACCGTGCTATATCAAATGTGAACACATTCATGCTTTCCCCTAAGAAAAATCATATGGTCTTGGCTATTGGATGGGGATTTTGCAAGCCTTGGTTTGTAAGGCTTAACCCTTCCAATAACATTCCGACACTTTAATACTTAAACTTGCTAGCAAGCACTGTTGAAGTATCTATTAATCACATTACCGAAGTGCAGATTCTCATTCTAATTTTGCCAATCAAGTAAAAAGTTGTGTGCCAATAACTAAATATGAAATCAAAAGGGAGAGTGAAGGGCCAAATCTCCAGAAACAACCTTAGAAAGGGGTAATTTTCGTTCTTGAGATATGAGAAGAGATAACCTTTTATCGAAGCCGATGAGCTTTGTCTGTCTTGGAGACCAAGCAATGCATCACAGCACGTGAAATGTTGCTAATACTCGTACTATTGTTTAGGGAAGTGGAGCCATTTTTTCTTCCCAACCGTTGTCCACATGAGTTTGGAGCTTAGTCCTAATATTTTTTTAAGAATCATTTAATGTGGACATCTTTATTTCTAAGATACCTGACAATGCCAGCATGCGCTTGATCTAATTTTGATTGATTAATTATACAAGACGCTGATTTTTCGTTCCGTTCTTTCCTAGATAGATTAATTACATTTTGAAGAATCATTCCACGTGAAGATGTCTAACGAGGTTATCTACCGCGATTAAATTATTGAGAAAAAAATTATATCGGAGGCATCCAATGAAATTGCGGATGAACCTTATATAATGCACTAGATGCTGAAACACAAAACCACGCTATTGTTTGGCTGCACATTGGAAAACAATAGAGAACGTGTACTGTGCATTGTTAATTTTGTCACTTACCTTGCAATATCGTATTGAAACAGTATCACCATGTCTAGCAAATTAGCAATATCCCCTCGTGGCTCTCGTGGTTCCTTAATATGTATTTTGTTGAACAAAAGTTTTTTTAAAAAGGACAGGCGGAGTATGCCCAAAACTTTGTTGATATGGGAAAGCCCCGTCATGAGAAAAAGGTACGGACTCTTCATTACATGCTCCAAGAAAGTGACTCCCAACCGATCATATTAACATGTAGAAAGCTCCATCGCCCCATAGGACCATCAATATCCCCAGGCAAGAATGACATACAATCGATACTTGACAACTCCATGAATAGTGTCAGTACATTATTGACAAATAAATTTGGTACTCGTAAATTTGAAACCGTGTTAAGAATCTAATAAGAAATGATAATGGTAAAACAATTATCTCTTTTGGAAGTTGCAGCAGTTAACTGATATGTGGAGAAACACACCCACTTGTAGAAGCAAATAACTATTCAAAATCTACTAGAATGTTCGGCCTGGTAAATTGATTATTTCGACGATATGTTATTGACAAACATATATTGCTACTCGTAAAATTGAAATAATGTTCATAATTCTATTAAGAATTGATGCTAACAAAGCATGTAAGCAATTTGTAATCTACTACCCAAAATACTTATCCACTTGCAAAGCAAATGATTGTTCCTAATCTACAAGAGCATTTCAATATGGTTAATCAATTTACTTCGTTAGTATATTACTAACAAATAAAGATTGCTGCTTGTAAAATCGAAACAATGTTATAAATTTACTTAGAATTTATAATTGTAAAATATTTTTTATGTTCATAAGTTACAACTGTTAATCAAAACTACTAGTAAAGTACCTAAGCATTCGTTATTTGCTAGCGGAAGTACCCACCCACTAATAAAATCGTAGAATAATGGTAATATGCAATTCGGTTTGAGGATAAAAGAATTGTTATATTATTAATAATTTACAAACAGTTGATTAGACTAAAAAGTGATCGATTAATTTTACTTACCGATGATAAATTTACAATTCACGAAACAAAACTCTGCTTTTGGCAAACGGAATTTACAAATGTGCTAGATTTCAAACTACAGCTATTTGATCAAATGAACAACTCTGGTTAATGTTTTGATCCAATCTCAAGAGTGGATGTCCACATCTCCAAAAGTAACATTGGGAAGTAAACGTTAATGTTCTTGAGATACGAGAAGATTCAAACTTTTCTTTTCAAATAAAAAACGCTGCACTGTCCGATGACAAATGTGAATAGATTGACATTTTCCCCTAGAGATTTAAAACTCCTAGGAATTAATTATGTTCTTGAGACCTGAGAAGAGTTAAACTTGCCATTTTAAAAAAGAAAACTCAACAATGTGGTCTGTCAAATGCAAAAACATTAACATTCTCCCCTTCAATATGGTCTGGATTATTGAAAGGGTATTTTGCTAGCCTTGGCGTCACTTTAATACTCACACATGCTAGCAGGCACAGCTGGAGTACCTATTAGGTACTTTCTTTATCCGGTAATATGAAAGCCTTGACAAAGAATCCAAACAGCCACCTAAGTGCAGGATTCTTATTTAATTTTGCCCATTAAGTAAAAGGGTTTGTATCCGTAATTAAATATGAACTCAAAAGAGGACTTGGCGACCAAATCACCATAAACAACCTTAGAAAGGAGCAATATTTGTTCTTGAGATCTGAGAAGAGACTACCTTTTATCGAAGGAGACAAGCTTCGCTGGTCTTGGAGACCATCACGGCACGTGAAAAGTTGCTAACTCCATTTTTTTTTTTCCTTCTTCCTCAAAGCAAGTGTGGTGTGAACATTGTTTAGGAAATGCCAGATGAAGGACTTTGGCCTTTTCCGATTTCCAGAGAATATTCTTTCGGAAGCTTTTTATGAAATTGCAGTTGAATGTTGTCAAGTAAAGGCATTCAGGGGGACAAAAAGAGTGTGCATTGTGCACTGTGAAGTGTGAAGCCCGACTGTCGTCCGTTTGCTTCTCGTGACTTGAGATTACCATGGCTTCTTGAACTTACTCCATCCTAATCTTGTGCGCTAGCTCTCATCTCTGCTATTCCACCATTCGCCTGTGTGTTTCAATCTTGAAACCTTCTTGTTGCCACGTCACAAAATATTCGTAAATTATCGATTGTTATGAAATTTTATCAGTGCGATAAGTAAATAACTAAGATTATTAAAATTTTACCAAAACTCCAATGAAGTAGTGAATTAGCTCATTTGAAATTTTACTAGTGCCGTAAGTTAATTATTAGCAACATTAGAAATTTATCAACATAACAATAAAGTAGTAAATTACCAACTCCTACAAAATTTTACGAGTGTGGTAAGTAGGTTACCAACATAATCAAGAATTTACAAACATTACATGGAAGTAATAAATTACCAACTCTCAATTTCACCAGTTTGTTAAGTACATTACCAGCACCATCAAGAATTCACCAGCATAACAATTAAGTTGTTAATTACCAACTCTTATTAGCAGTATTGTAAATAAATTACCAGCATGTTCAAGAATTTAACAACATTTTAATGATATAGTAGATTATCAACTCCTCTGAAATTTACCAGTGTCAAACAGATTATTATCACTATAAAAAAAATATTCCAATATATCAATGATGTAGTTAACCAACTCTTGCGAAATTTTACCCATGTGTTTAGTAAATTGCGAACTCTTATCAATTGCAATCACCTTGCGATTTTACACTCTATCGTCAGATGAGGTTGAAAACAAAGAATCCTTGAATCACATAAGGTGATCAAATCATAATGATAGAGTCACGGAGGCTAGAATTAAACTACTTAAACAAATACACTTGTTCAAATCCAATTTTAACTTGGTGCTATACTTGAAATAATGGCTACAACATTGGAACTTAATTTTTATTTTAACACATCAATATTGGCTACAAAGAACTTAGGATGGAAATTAGGGAAAATGATCCCTTCTTGCTAAGTCGTGTTCTATAAGTTTATTATTTTTAGCCCATGGCAAATATTTTTGGTCAATCGAATGGTTCTACATAATTCATCCATTGGAAAGTATGGAAATTTTTTTTTCCAAAATGATTTTTCATCAAACAAACTGATACTAAGTTAAATAAAGAATGAAGAACGTGAGGGACAATTCCATCTTTTTTTTTTTTTTTTTTTTTGCTTTTTTGGGGAAAGCATGGACCTTCGGAATAAGATTGTACAAGTGTTTGCGAGCTAAGGTTGTTGATAAATCGAGATAAGCCCCCAACAAAAAAAAAAAAAAAAAAAAAAATGTCATCAATAAATGTCAGATTTGTGTGACAATAGACCGTATAATTCATGCCAATGAAAAAGATTCAAAGTGAAATGTCATAACCTTCGTATTCTTTCTTGTCCCGAAAAGGAGCAAAACAAAAGTGAAATACTAAAAAGAAGGTGGACTAATGTAAGGTATCAAATGCGTAGCGAAAAAGGACAAAAGCAAAGCAAGCATATATATTCCATTCCACTTTTCTTAAAGTTAAGTCAAAGCTTGTTTATTTTATATATTCAGTTTCAAATTAAGCTCGGAGCTCTTTCAAAAAAAAAAAAAAAAATGGACAGAAATTCGTTCCATTGATCATTAGGAGAGCCGTAGCCCTAGATTATATCACTTCCAGGACCTTAAAAATTGTTAGAAACTTGTTGTCATCATTGAGGTTGTATTTTTTAACAGTCTTGACAAGTTATCTAAAATCACTTTGGACCAAACTAAAGTCGGCTCCATTTACCTATGGTTGTCCAAGCAATCCATCGCTTTAGAATTTTAACTATCATATCTTACCAAACTGTAATGGAAAATATTTTTGAATCATTGGTACAAATTTACAAAAAAAAAAAAAAAAAAAAAAATCAGGTTTCGGTATCACACCAAAATTCCCAACTCATGTCAGCTTTGCTTGTCTCCCTTGTCTACTCAAACAGATACATTAAATTTTTAATGGCCATCTTGGACGGAACTTCGACAGAATGTACTTTTGGATCGTTAATACAAATTTAGATTTTTGATGATATAAATAAAAGTTTTGAATGATTAGTGTCTTAATGCATATAGGTTTGGATTTTTGGCACAATCGCCACTTGTTATTGTTCATCCATTGTCGTTGCAAGCCCTCACTTTCATGCATGTGGATTCACTGGCGACGTGTAAGTCCTCACCCGTTCAACTTGTCTACTATCCCTTGGTCTCTTTTTTTATCCGTGCGGAGCTTGTGATCCATGTCTAATGGAAGTCGCGACCGGCGGAAGTTGCCAGCCCCGCACGGCCAAGGATCCGTGGTTGCATATGGCGACGGTGTCTGAGCTCGACTAGTCAATTCCCCCGATTTTTTTAGTAGTGGAGAAAGGTCCTCAGCCTATTTATCATTAAAATCAATACCAAAAAGAGAAAAAAGAGAAATTCCCAGCCAGGAGGGCATTTCGGTATTTTGGCACAGCAAAAGACAAATGCAATTGATGATCTATAGATTCCAGAACATGAAAGGGAGAGGGAGAAAAAGGACGGATCACGATTACAGATGAAGAGTGAGCTGTCGGCTGCCGATGGCCAGACGGGAGAGCGATGATATTGTGTGTAGTGAAGGCAAAATTAAAACGGGTAGATTTATTCTAAATTCATAATTCAAAATTCAAAATCGATATATTTTTGATAATTTATTATATATTAATTTTTATTAAATTTTACCATCAAATTATTTTTGATTTTTTTATGGTATTAATCCAATTTAATGAAAACTAACGAAAATAAATTTATTAAAAGTATACCAAGAAATTTTTGTAGTGAAAAAATTAATTTAAAATAAATTTATCACATATATATTAATTTGAGTTTTTTTTATGATGTTAATTCATAAAAAAAAGATGCTAAATCAACTCAGTTCAAGTGTTAGGACAGTTTGTGGTTGCAAGTATTGGCTCGTGACACACATATGCAAATGAATGAGGTGAATCCTAGGAGAAGTACACTTGATTTCCAGTGCGTGAGTTGTGTCCACGCAAGCAATACCTACTCGGTGAATAAAGAGGAAGTGAAGAGAGTCATATTTCCCCAAATTTGTATTTTGCAATTTTCAAATTCGGAGAGCACATAAATTGGACTAGGGTGGATTTCCCCAAAATTAGCCCTTATCGTACATAGGATTGAGCGCGATTTTCAGATAGAACCGGAAATTGGGGAACCACACTGTTCGGTTCCCAATTCCAAGAAGACCGGTTCTGATTCTCGTTCCAATTTTCTAGGAACTGGCGTTCCCGGTTCCAGTTCCGGTTCCTATAGGAACCCGCACCGGTGGAACCGGAATCAGTTAAATTTTTCAAAAAAGAAAAAAAACTGCCTTTCTCTTGCTGGCACCGTATCCCATGTGATTTCCCCCTCCCCTTTCCTTTTCTTTCTCTGTCTGTTTTTTCTGCCATTTTTCCTCTCCTCACGTCACTTCCTGCTCCCCCACCCACTGTTTTTCCCTTCTTTTCTCTCTCTCTCCCCCCTCTCTCGGTCGAAACCCCCGTTCTTCTTCTTCTTGCTGGCTGCTGCTTCACCCACCACCACACTGCCGCCCCACGCCCTACTCACCACCACCTCTTGGCCACCTAACCACCACCACCCACCGCTCGTACGACGAGCCGTCTCGCCGTTGAGACCGACGAGCTGTCGCGCCGTCCGCACCGCCGCTCGCCGCCGAGAGCCACCTCCTCGACACCGCCGCTGGATGCCATCACCCCTCGCTCGCCTCGCCGCTCAGCCGCTTGCCGTCGACGCCGCCGTTAGACGTCGCTCGTCCCCGCGGTGGAGGCTGCTCGCTCGCCCAGCCGCCCCGACGCCGCTTGCCTTTTTCCTTTAGTCATTCGCTCCCCCCTCTCTCTCTCTCGGGTGTCGCCTTCGTTCTTCCGGGGCGCAAGAATCATTCAGCGTCGGTCTCGAGAAAGGGAATCGAATCAATCAATGGCATCACATCTGTGTCGAGCGGTGATCAGATCGTCGAGATTGGCCTCCACCGCTGTGGGCAGAAGCTTCAGTAGCGAAGTTGCCCAGCCCTCCCCCAAATTTCCTCTCATCAGCGAGCACACTGCCAAATGGATGCAGGTCCTCCTCCTCCTCCTCCTCCTTCCTCATTTTTCCGTTGGTCGTTTCTGTGTATTGCTTTTCCAGCTTCTTTCTGCTCCTGTTTCATTATTTTGTATGAACTGCCGCTATGATTACGATGTGGTGACCGACATAACTCCTTTCTCTGGCAGTAATTAGGGTTTATTTAGCGAAGGGTGGGTTATTCTACTTGGGATTTGTTTAATATATTGGTTGCGTATACACAAAAAAAAAAAAAAAAAATACCGGCAAAAAAATTAGTGTTCCAAGGAGGGGCATTAGCACCAATCAGTCTTAGCATTCGGATGCCATACGTGGCTTTTACAGAACCGATAAAATCTCAGCTTGGCACACTTCTTGTATAGTTCAATGGATGCTTATACTTCATTTCGGAGTGATGGCATTATGGGTCCTGTTATGGAAAAGTACGTCTTGGAAGTGAAAGTGTCGTGATAAGTTGGCATAGCTATTTCTTGAGATAAGTATTATGAAAGTTTTGCTTAAGTAAAGATGAAAAAAAAAAGAAAAAAGAACCTGTAAGAATCTGGAACCGACCTTGGAACCTGTAATAGGTAGGTTCTAGGTTCCAGGTTCCAAGTTCCAACGGGTAGGTTCCAGGAACCTGTGCCCGAGAGTAAGTTCTAGGTTCCAGGCGGAACCTATAAGGAACCTGGAACCACTCACCCCTAATCATACACCCCAACCCTGAAGTGACACTATAATTATGTGCAGGCAGAGACACAGGTGTGTCTCGTGCGGTGTTATTCTTACAATCCAGGGGCAAGGGTGTGGATAGAAAATCAAGTGGAAGATATATTTATAATTTGTGGTCAGTTAAAAACCTACTGGATAACACTCCAAATAAAAGCCTGTATCTATTCTTTTATTTTTCAAAATAAAAAATAAAACTTCATTTGATAAATCTTTTACTTTTAAGAAAAAAATTCGTTTTTTATTTATGGGAATAGATTTGAAACAGAATTAAGAAGTAGAAAAATATTATTTCTTATTTCGAGGAACAAATTTCAGAATCAAGCCAAATTTTCTTTTTCTTTTCTTTTCTTCTTTCCTTTTCTTTCCTTCTCTCTTTTTCTTCTTCATTGCCAGTCACCGGCCACGACAATGACCAACGACCGACTAGGTGAGCTCGCCTAGTGACCGCGAGGATCGACCTCGCCTTGGCCTGGCGAGGATCGAACTCGCACTGGCTGGGTGAAGTAGTTAATTGTGAAGTACCTCCACAAAGTCAGGATAATTATAATTATAAAATAAAAAAATATGAGAAGATTTTCTTTTAATATTTTATTTTAGTCACTGAAAGAAACTCGATTGCTGCCGTCCCTTTAGAATTCCACTAATTTATTTACCCCCGCAATTGTACTGTTCTTCTTTCAGTTTCCTTGCGGTGATGGAGAAAAGAAGAGAAGAATTTGATTGGGAAGGGTCCCCTTTTGGTGTTGGAAGACGTGCATTTGTCAACTTTAATGGGCTGCAATGAATCATTCTTATTTGACCAATTCTACCACTCTCATGATATTGAGCCAATCCGCGTTTCGAAGTTTAATGACCACGACACTAGCCCATTCGCTCCTTGAGACTCGAAACTGCCCCGGCTTCTTGTGATTACTCCATTCTGATCTTTTAAGTGCTGCCTCTCATCTCTGCTATTCCACCATTCCCCTGTATTTCAAACAAAAACCTTCTCTTTGCTAACTCACAAAATGCTCGACCATTTGCGGTTGCCATGCGGGGCGACAGTTGCTGCCATCGTTCTCTCTGCTGTCGTTTTCAAAAATTCCTGAAGAAAAGAGCAAGTCGGTCCGCTATGAAGGGCAGTGCAGATAATGATTCAGCTACGGAGAATGGTACCGCAGAGAGGGCTGCTTCTTCTTTCCCTTCACCACGAGTTGAGGAAACGGCAACATCTTCTAGCTATGACTATGAGGTATTTTTGAGTTTCAGAGGACCAGATACACGATCAAGTTTTACCGATTACCTTTACACTAGCCTTACAGATGTGGGAATCCGCACATTTAAGGACGACAAAGGCCTCCACATTGGAGAAGAGTTTGCCCCAGAACTTCTCCAAGCAATTAATCAGTCAAAGATCTCTATACCTATCTTTTCGAAAAATTATGCCTCTAGCATATGGTGTCTCAAGGAGGTAGTCCAGATGGTTGAGAGAAAGAAAACTGGGGGACACAAGATTATGCCCATTTTTTATGATGTGGCGCCTTCAGAGGTTCGATACCAAAGTGGGATTTATGAAAAGGCCTTTCATTCACACAAAGAGAAGAGGCGATATGGCGAAGAGACAATAAATCAATGGAAGGCTGCTCTTAGTGCAGTTGGGGAAATAAATGGATGGGACCTGCATAGCGAGAAAAACCGGTGACTGCTTTTAGCATTCCTGATGTGCATTGTATCATTAAAACTGGATGCATATTAATTGGTTTCTTTCTCATATTTGTGTTAGTCTTGTTAAATTTGACTTTTATGCTATTGAAGTTGTCCCGCAGAAATCGCTTAAATAATGGCATAATCCTAATTTGTCCTATTTCATTCCAAACAAAATGTTTCTCCGTTTTGGTCCTTTATAAACCTTTTGTACCAACGGTGATTCATCTACAATGGAATAAATCATTGAACACATTTTAATTTTGTCTTGCTAGAGCATAATTTGATTCAACACACTTTGATAACTCATTGCCTTTTGACCTCCAACAAACATTAGGCGAGAAGGCGACTTCGTAGGGAAGCTTACTCAAAAGGTTTTCAATGAGTTGAAACAGCCTTATTTGGTGGTATCAGATTGCTTGGTCAATGTCGACAACCATGTGGATGCTATCATGGAAAAGATAGGTGCTCAGACAAGTGAAACATGGATTATGGGAATCCATGGAATGGGTGGTATCGGAAAGACAACTATTGCGAAAATCATCTACAATCGACTTTCAAATAATTTTGATAATTGTTGCTTTCTATCCAATATCCGTGAAATGTCAGAATGCAAGGGCATTGAATACTTGCAAAATCAACTTATCTCTAACATCCTCAAAAACAAATGCATAGATATAAGAAACATTGATGATGGGATTAAGATCATCAAAGATAGGTTGTCTAATAAAAGAGTCCTCCTCCTTCTCGATGATGTACATGAAAAGAATCATATGAACGCACTTGTAGGTAAGGGTGATTGGTTTGGTAGAGGGAGCAAACTCCTTATTACTACTAGAAACAAAGAAGTTCTTGATGTTCTCGAAGTGGACGACCATTATGAGCTTACGGGCATGGATCGTAGTCAATCTCTTCAACTTTTTAGCAAACATGCCTTCAGAAGAGATTCTCCTTTGGACGAGTATATTGACCAATCCAACAGGGTGATAAACATTGCTAAAGGTCTTCCGCTAGCTCTTGAAGTCATTGGTTCACTTTTATCTCACACTAAAAAGAGAGAGTGGAATGACATATTGGCGAAGTTGGAAAATGTTCCTCACACAGAAGTTCAATGTAACTTGAAAATAAGTTATGATGCATTAGAAGTTCGGCACAAGCATATCTTCCTCGATATAGCTTGTCTTTTCATTGGATATAATAAAGATGTTATTGTTCATTTCTGGGAAAAATCTAATTTTTTTCCAGAAGAAGCTATGGAAGTTTTGCAAAACTTGTCTTTGATAAAGATTGAAGAGGATAATAGAGTGTGGATGCATGATCAACTCAGAGATCTCGGAAGAGAAATAGTTTATCAAGAAAGTGACACAAAAATAAAGAAGCAAAGTAGGGTGTGGGATCCTAAGGAAGGACTGGAATTGCTAAGGAAACATAAGGTAAGCCCCCAACCCCCACAAAAAAAATATTTATGGATATTTTCTTTAAAAAAGGCTGTTTACTTTTTGTTTTGACTAGCGCCATTACGACTTCCTCAACCTATAATTTTTGCTCTTTTAAGATTACAGGAATGATAGATTGAACTCAACCGATTAATATAGTGGACTTGAATAAGAATGTGTTTCCCTTTAACTTTTTTGTTTTTAAATTTTTCCTTTGGGCAGGGAAAAAAAGAGTAGAAGCTCTTCGTCTCAAGTTGGACAATCAACAGCAATATCATTTTCCTATGAGGACTTTGAGAACCTATCGGATCTAAGGTTCCTCGAAGTGAACGGTTCAATGGAAAATTTTCATGTAGAAGAGAGGCTTCTTTGGCATGAATCATCATCAAATGTTTTTCCAACTAACGAGAATTCAAATCTCCTTCCACAATTACGATGGCTTACGTTGCGTGATATTCCTCCAACATTTAACATTACAAATTTCTCCATGGAAGATGTGGTTATTCTTGATCTATCTCAAAGTAAAATTATGGATGATTGGAAGGGATGGAGCCACATGAAGGTATGCCATATGGTAGACAACACTTATTATTCCATCTTATTAGCTTCGAAAGTAATATTTATATGATTTTTCTTTTTACAGGTGATGAAGAACTTGAAAGTTCTAGATATGTCCAATTGCCAAGGTTTGCAAAGAACCCCCAACTTATCTACTCTTTTAAATTTAGAACGTTTGATCCTAAAGTACTGTCAATCATTAATCGAAATTGATAGGTCTATTTGTCAGTTGAAATGCTTAGTTTCCTTAAATGTAAGCTATTGCTGGAATCTTCAGAGGCTACCAGATTCAATTGGAAGTTTGGAATCATTGATTGAGTTGGATATATCCAACACATCGATTGAAGAACTACCCGATTCCATTAGAAATTTGAAAAAATTGAAAGTAGTGATGATGTTGGGGAGTAAATTAAGCAAAATTCCCAATGTCCTTTGGTCGATGGGGGATCTTGAAGACATGAGAGCCTCTGGAGGATATGGTAATAGGCATTTCCAAGTGCAAATTGGCAATGGTGGCATTTGCGGCAGTCAATCCTTGAGGATCTTCATACTGGAGGGTGCGGATATATATGCACTACCGAGACTTCCTGAAAGTCTTATCAATTTAAAATTATCTATATTACGCATGGACACATTTCCGGATCTCTCAAACCTCACGAATTTAAAGAAAATGGATCTTGATTTTGGCCGGCCTCATCACGACGTGATATTTGATGGGCTTGGGGAGCATTCGATGCCATGGTGGATTGGGAATTTAAGCAAACTTGAGTTTCTGGCCCTACGCTCTAGTCATGTGACCACCTCACCAACAAACCTTAGCCTCGCTCCTCAACTAAAGTCACTTTGCTTCATGTGCCCTAATCTGCGTCACCTCCCGAAGCTTCCCTCAAGTTTATCCTCCCTAGATTTGAAAGATTGCAAGTCACTTTGCTCGATGGAGGATCTATCGAATTTGAAGAAACTATCATCTCTCCGTATTAGGTTTGCCGCAGTTGCAGAGATTCAAGGCCTTGGTTGTCTGGAGAACCTACGAGATTTGGAGCTTTATTGGCTTGCACAGGTGGAGATACTACCTGATCTAAGCAATTTAAACAACCTAGCATCTCTTGAGGTAGGACATTGTGATAAACTGGTTGAGATTCAAGGCCATCTACCATGGTTTTTGGCTCGCTTTTATGTTGGCTGCTGTGGTTCATTACAGAAGTTGCCTGGTCTATCAAGCTTGATGGGTAAGCAAGTGTTTGTTCTACGCGAATGCAAAAAATTAAATGTGGAGACTATTCTTGATGTTGCTCGGCTGAATTCACGACATTTCCAGTTTGTAAACTTTGAAGAGCTGCAGATCCTACCTGATCTAAGTAATTCAAATGAACTTAGATGTCTTCAAGTAGGACGATGTGATAATCTGGTTGAGATTCAAGGCGAACTACCACAATCATTGGAAGAATTGAGGTTTCATTCCTGTAAATCTTTACAGAAATTGCCTTATCTGTCAAGCTTGATGGAGTTGAGAGAGGTTGATATACGTAATTGTGATAATCTGATTGAGATTCAAGGCGAACTACCACAATCTTTAGAAGAATTGAGATTTCATTCCTGTAAATCTTTACAGAAGCTGCCTTATCTATCAAGCTCAATGGGGCTGAGACAGGTTGATATACATAATTGTGATAATCTGGTTGAGATTCAAGGTGAACTACCACAATCTTTGAAAGAATTGAGGTTTCATTCTTGTAAATTTTTACAAAAGTTGCCTTATCTGTCAAGCTCGATGGGGTTGAGAGATGTTGATATACGTGATTGTGATAATCTAGTTGAGATTCAAGGCGAACTATCACAATCTTTGACAGAATTAAGGTTTCATTCCTGTAAATCTTTACAAAAGTTGCCTTATCTATCAAGCTCGATGGGGTTGAGAAAGATTGATATACATAATTGTGATAATCTGATTGAGATTCAAGGTGAACTATCACAATCTTTGAAAGAATTGAGGTTTCATTCTTGTAAATCTTTACGGAAGTTGCCTTATCTATCAAGCTTGATGGGGTTGAGAGAGATTGATATACATAATTGTGATAATTTGCTTGAGATTCAAGGCGAACTACCACAATCTTTGGAAGAATTGAGGCTTCATTCATGTAAATCATTACAGAAGTTGCCTTATCTATCAAGCTCGATGGGGCTGAGAGAGGTTGATATACATAATTGTGATAATTTGGCTGAGATTCAAGGCGAACTACCACTATCTTTGGAAGAATTGAGGCTTCATTCCTGTAAATCTTTACAAAAGCTGGCTTATCTATCAAGCTCGATGGAGCTGAGAAAGGTCGATATACATAATTGTGGTAATCTAGTTGAGATTCAAGGCGAACTGCCACAATCTTTGAAAGAATTGAGGCTTCATTCCCGTAAATCTTTACAGAAATTGCCTTATTTATCAAGCTCAATGGGGCTGAGAGAGGTTGATATACATAATTGTGATAATCTAGTTGAGATTCAAGGTGAACTACCACAATCTTTAGAAGAATTAAGGCTTCATTCCTGTAAATCTTTACAGAAGCTGGCTTATATGTCAAGCTTGATGGGGCTAAGAAAGGTTGATATACATAATTGTGATAATCTGGTTGAGATTCAAGGTGAACTATCACAATCTTTGGAAGAATTGAAGTTTCATTCCTGTAAATCATTACAGAAGTTGCCTTATCTATCAAGCTCAATGGGGCTAAGAGAGGTTGATATACATAATTGTGATAATCTGGCTGAGATTCAAGGCGAACTACCACTATCTTTGGAAGAATTGAGGCTTCATTCCTGTAAATCTTTACAAAAGCTGGCTTATCTGTCAAGCTCGATGGGGTTGAGAAAGGTTGATATACATAATTGTGGTAATCTAGTTGAGATTCAAGGTGAATTGCCACAATCTTTGAAAGAATTGAGGTTTCATTCCTGTAAATCTTTACAGAAGTTGCCTTATCTGTCAAGCTCGATGGGACTAAGAGAGGTTGATATACATAATTGTGATAATTTGATTGAGATCCAAGGCGAAGTAGCACGATCTTTGGAAGAATTGAGGCTTCATTCCTGTAAATATTTACAGAATTTGCCTTATCTGTCAAGTTCGATGGGGCTGAGAAAGGTTGATATGCATAATTGTGATAATCTGGTTGGGATTCAAGGCGAACTACCGCAATCTTTTGAAGAATTGAGGTTACATTCCTGTAAATCTTTGAAGAAGTTGCCTTATATGTCAAGCTCGATGAGGCTGAGAGAGGTTGATATACATAATTGTGATAATCTGATTGAGATTCAAGGCGAACTACCACAATCATTGGAAGAATTGAGGTTTCATTCTTGTAAATCTTTACAGAATTTGCCTTATCTGTCAAGCTTGATGGGGTTGAGAGAGGTTGATATACGTAATTGTGATAATCTGGTTGAGATTCAAGGCAAATTACCACAATCTTTGAAAGAATTGAGGTTCCATTCCTGTAAATCTTTACAAAAGTTACCTTATCTGTCAAGTTCAATGAGGCTAAGAGAGATTGATATACATAATTGTGATAATCTAGTTGAGATTCAAGGCAAACTACCACAATCATTGAAAGAATTGAAACTTCATTTCTGTAAATCTTTACAAAAGTTGCCTTATCTGTCAAGCTCGATGGAGTTAAGAAAGGTTGATATACATATTTGCGAAAATCTGGTTGAGATTCAAGGCGAAGTACCACAATCTTTGGAAGAATTGAGGTTTCATTCCTGTAAATCTTTACAGAAGTTGCCTTATCTGTCAAGCTCGATAGGGCTGAGAGAGGTTAATCTACATAATTGTGATAATCTGGTTGAGATTCAAGGCGAACTACCACAATCTTTGAAAGAATTGAGGTTTCATTCCTGTAAATCTTTACAGAAGTTGCCTTATTTGTCAAGCTCGATGGAACTGAGAGAGCTTAAGATACATAATTGTGATAATCTAGTTGAGATTCAAGGCGAACTACCACAATCTTTAGAAGTATTAGATATTTATAAATGTCAATCTTTACAGGAGTTGCCTAATCTGTCAAGCTTGAAGGGACTGCGAAAGGCCAAAATAATTCATTGCAGGAAATTAAATGTAGAGGCAATTTCTTCGCTTTACTTGGAGATGTCGGCCAAATTTGTGGAGGTAGACGTTGAATGACTCTAAAGAGGATGAATAAGTGCACATTGCTCTTGAAAGCTTCTTTATCCATGGCCACAAATTATTCCCGTGTTCAAACTTTAAACAAATTGAGGTAAATTATTTCATCTAATAACCAATGTTTTACCTTTTCTGCAATCAAATTCTTTCACATTTATGAACAGAGAAGTTTCACATGCAACTTTTAATTGCTTTCTCACGAGTTGATGACTGAAAATCTGATGAAGGTATTGACATTATGATACCTCCCTACAACCACAGGGTTCTTAATTATGTACACATATTTGTTTTTTTTTCCTAGTTTGGTTTGGCTTTTTTAGATATATTTTCTGTGGATGATTTCTCCTTGCTTTTATGTTTCCCAGCTGGAGGTATGCATGTCGATTGCCTCGCTTTTATTTGATATGTAATAAACTCGTAGAGACCCTTGTCGATTTGTTGTTTCACATCTATCTAAGTTGATAACCTCGTTTCTCTTTGGAGATAACTTTGTTATTCTATAAACAATTAGATGGAATGTGTGTTGGAAGGTCATATAACTATGGTTCTCATCCTGGAACTTTGGAACTTTACAGCATAATAAACTCATCGTTGCGACTGTGAAGAAGATAGACACTCTATAATGATATGCTTATGTTCAATTTGTTTTCCAGGAAAGGTGTGCCTCTTAGTGGATTTGCAAATATTATGGAGAAGATATAAAATGGAGAAAGACAAACTTCACTTGTGCAGTGGCATCAATAGTTGGTGCAGCAAAACTTTCATCTATTACAGGAGGAGAACTATTTAGCTTCTCCAAGGTATCATAAATCATCTTATAGTTGAGTCTAAATTTCATAATTAGTGGTGCGTAGGACATATGATAAGTCTCATGTGGGGTCAGAAATCATGTAAATGGACTCTTGTGTGATCTTCATAGTAGTACCTACATTTTCAAGAAATGTTTATGCCTGGGTGATTATCTGTAATAGAAGCCCTTCCATTCACCTCAAGTTATACTAGAGGACTCTTTTAGGTTTTAAGATTGACGAGAAGTGCTAAAGGAGACATCTCAAACAACCGGCTTTTTGCCAGTTTCTAATGTTGGGGAGAGGATTTCAAGTTTGAGAAACTTACAGAAATTTTTCTGCACAGGGAGCTTTGGCTAATTGGGTAGTTGTACAAATGAAGACCAAATAAAGGAAAATGAAGATGACATTTAATGTCAACTAAATTCCCTTTCACAATTTTGGGATGGTGAACTATGCATTCATCTGTGAAGAGATTGAAACTTGAAGATTAGTGAGGGAAGTCATTGCCTATGGATGAAATCGTTAAATCTATTGAACTTGATGTGAATTTTAAGCTGAATGGCTACCCCTTTTTCAAAGAAAACACTAGAGCAGGGCAGAGGAATTCATTGTGCAGGTTGGGGCATCATACGTAATGTTTTGGGTGTAAAAAGGCTATTTAGGCAAAGCTGATTGTTTATTAATCTTTTCTATGGGACCATAAGAATGAATATTGTACTTCATCCACATGTATGTTCTCTTCATTAACATGCAATGGAACTTGCTTATGAGTTCATTGACCTTTCAATGTGAAAATGGTTTTCAGGAAAGTCTTACTCATGAGTATGATAGGCACTCACAACACAAGAAACACGAATTGTTGGAATTCATGGAATGGCGAAGTTGTAAAGTCGACTCGCCAAAATTATCTCAAATCAGTTTTTACATGATTTTAAGCATTATTGCTTTCTTTTGACAAGCATGATACTTTAGAGCTCAAGGGCATTCGGTATTTGCAGCATCAACTCATCTCCTATGTCCTCAAAAGGAAATTGACAGAAATAAGTAATGTTGATGAAGGGATCGCAACAATTGAAGATAGCTATCTTGTAAAAGAGTTCTCTTTCCTTTTTGATGATGTTAACTAGAAGAATCAATTAAATGCGCTTATGGGAAACTTCTACGATATTTAGGCATTATTGGATTCTACAATATTGAAATGTTGTTAGATACTTGTAAGGCAATATTGGATTCTTCAATACACATGACTTCTTAAGTTGGCATGTGCTTCCGTATGTATGAAATGTTGTTAGATACTTGTAACTATGACTTAGTGAGTATCAGAAGTGTTGCCGCTACCTATTTATTTTTGCATTCTTTTTCCTCATTCATTGCACATGAAGATAATGGTGAAACAGAAGTTAGCAAGATGAAAAGGCCAGGATTCGTCAAATGCAGAAGTTGAAGAAGCAGAAGATTCAGGAAGTATTGGATCAGCAGAATGCTGCTATTGACGCTGATATGGTGCCTTTCCATTCTAAAAATGACTATTTCTTGCATTATTTTGAGTTCATGTATTGATTATGCCAGTAACATTTTCTTGTTTTTGAAATAATTTTTCAAGAATAATAAGGGAAAAGGGCGGTTGAAGTATCTTCTGCAGCAAACTGAGATTTTGCTCATTTTGCCAGAGGAAACCAGTCCGCTTCACAGAAAATCAAAGGAAGGTACCATTGCCGATGACAATTCTCTCTGTATTTTGTGCATTGCAGATACGATCTCTTGTACATATGCTCCTTTTGACAACCTGCTGAACAATGTCTACGTAGGTCCTAACTTTCTTCATACTTCATAGTTGCTTAATTGGGACTGAGAGCTTTGTTTGATCCTTGACGGGCCTTTTGTTATATATTAATAATTGCCTAATGCTGGAATTCTTTAGAGGAAAGGTGCCTATGGTCCCGTGGTCTAACCCTTGCCAGACTTCCAGTTACATTTGGTGTTAAGGTGCCATATTCAAAGGGAATTGGGATTTGGTAACATTTATGCAAATTAACGATGTTCAGTTGTAACCTTATATTGATCGTTCTCTCCCAGTGGACAAATAAACATCTGCTCATCCTTAAAAGTGAAGAAAACGTGTTTGCGAAGTTCAAGTCATCATTCCCCAGACCATTTCTGTGTTCAACATTCCTGTTTGTTCAGTGACGTTTTTCTTTGCTTAACATGTAGGGGTCGTCGTGAATCTAAAATAACTGAAGAGGAAGAGGATGAAGAATGTCTTAAGGAGGAAGAAGATGGCTTGTCTGGTACAGGAAACACGCGGCTGGTGACACAACCCTCTTGTAATCTCTCTCTCTTTCTCTCTCTCTCTCTCTCTCTCTCTCTCTCTCTGGTTTGATTTTAAGAAGGATAGTCTTTGCTGCTCATATCTCTGCTGTACCCCTGCTTTGACTTGGAGAAGCTGTAATGTTTGCTGCAATTTCAGAATGCTAAATTATGTGGGATTGTGAATGTTCTTGGTGTTGACATGATTCCTTATAACTAACAATTATAATACTCCAAGTACTTACTTTGGTGTTGACTAAGTAGAGATTTTTGACATCCCTTCCCAGCCCTTGTCTAGGTGGGAACCTCTTGCACTGGGGACACCCTTTATTGTATTGTCGTCTGGCTCCAGAGAGATTCTGTTTTGCTCTGATTTATGCAATTATCTTGCCAACAGGATATCTCCAGCAAATATAAGTTAACTGCTTTCTTAAGTTCTATTTGTATGCTTTTTTGCGGGTATACAAGGGAAGATGAGGAATTACTAGCTTCTTGGATTGAATTGGCTCATAAGAATGTATGAGAATTGCATTAACGGAATACTTGCAGATGAAATGGTAGGTCACGGGCTGCGGCTTTTGGATGTGTGCAGTATGGAAGCTGGAAAGGCTAGAAGATGCAGAGCTTAGAGAAAATAATTCCAATGATATCTTGGAGATATTCATGTTGTAAGATCTTGAAATTGACATGTGCTGAGATAACAATTATCAAGGCTCCCAGAAGGTCTTATATGTCTACATTATTCATACCGAGTTGATGATGGCATTTTTGGTCTCTCCAACTTGAAAAGCTCGAGAGATTTGTCCTGGGAAAACCAATAACTCTCTTCCCCCAGTTGACTAGGAACTTGAAAAGATTGTGGAAGATTCTATCCCTGGTGGATTGGTAGGTCAAACAGACTGGAGTCTCTGAAGTTGTCCTCTTCGATAATGACCACCTTATCACTAGATATTCCGCAACTTTCTCATCTCTAGAGAGTTGTGCTCTGTCAGGAATGTCTGCAGTGCCTCCCGAGGCTTCCCTCAAGTTTACCGTCCATATGTATTAGACATTTCTTATCAGTGCGTGCATTAATAGACCTATCAACCTTGAAGAAACTGTAAGAACTTCTAATTGAGTAATGTGCAGTTACAGAGATTCAAAGCCTTGAAAGTCTGGAGAATCTTAAAACTTTAGAGCTGAACGAGCTCCACTGACTGGACAAATTGGCCAACTGAGTGGCTTGAAGAAACTAATGGCTTTTCATTTACATCATCGTAGTGATCTGGTTGACCGGAATCACCGGACAATTTGTCTATCTTCTCCAGCAACTTTATCCTGAAGTTTCTAATGTTTCAAACTGGAAGAAATTAAAATGAATAGGCATCCACCCCGGAGATTTGAAAACTCAACACATTATAGAGTTGCTTGATCAAATTTGGCAAATTTCTGCAAAAGAAAAAAGATGGACACCTGCTCTGTTGAGTATGTTTTTTTGGATAAGAGGTGCTTCCCATTTTGTTGTTCATGGGTAACAAAGAGGTTTATGTAAATCTTCTTTTTAAGTTCACTTTGCATGTTGACTAGTGATAGTTCTGCACGTACCCTTGTTCAGATTTTCTTTGTTTTAATTTGGTTTGGTTTAGATGTTTTAATGGCTTTGAATTGCTAATTAACTTACCTAATGAGGTCAAGTCAAATTATATGAACTCCAAGTGCATAATTTTGTCAATTTACTATGTGATGATTTATTTGAGGTACTTTATAAATTGATACTTCGTCTTATTGAATTTGAAACTGGTCGATGCCCATACTTCATGTAAGAGAACTTTAAAGTAGCTGTTACAATGTGTATGAAAGCATTTCAGCACTTGTGGCATCACCTCTATGGCAATAACCAACACAAAATTGCGACATGAAGAAGAATAATAATCTACATAGGTAAACACATGTTCAGTTTGGTTTTTGGGCAAAGCATATTTCTTAATTGGATTCACACAAGATGAAGAGAAGTGGTAACGTTTCTTAAATAAATTAAAGAAATGTTCCTAGTTCCAACTTGGTCCGACATTATCTAATGTTTAGGTAAATCTGAAATAATGACCCCATCATTAAATTTCAAATGAGTAGAAGTGTGGCAAAACTTTTTCCAAGTCTAAAAATTTAACATGGAATGATCTTGCGCCGTCTGCAAGTTCTTATCTTTTGCCTCTTTTTTATATCTTTTGTAATAGATAATCCACAAGCATTAGCTGAGATAATGAAGAGCCACAACTTTGAAAACACTATTTGAAATAGAGAACTTTCATACTTGAGATCATGAGAAGTCAATTTATATATATATTAATCATTATAGTCATTGGAGAGGCTTCACAAAACTTTTGCCAGTCACTAAAGAGGCTTCGAGTTTGATTGGGAATTTGAAAATGCTAATTGAGTTGGATTTCAAATAGGATTTAATAGGTCACATTAGATTTGTGAGTTTATTTACCGGACTTGTTAGTGGCCCAAAGTTCTAATACAACACTCATGAATAATTTTTTCCATCTACATTGACACAAGACTATGCTTACAAATCGGTTTTGTGTACTCTATTTTAATAGTATTTTGTATGATAATCAACACAAAGCATGGATTTATACGGGTTAAATGAGAAGGTTGCTTCACCTTGGAATAAATGTGATTTTTATAATTTGATTGATTGCTAGGGGAGTGTCTTGGATAAAGATCAAGCCTGATAATTCCACCAAGCTCAATGTTTCGGTGTCAATTCGGCTCCCATTAAACTGGATGGATCGGAGTTTGCCTTGATTAGGCTCAATGTTTCGGTGTCAATTCGGGCTCCCATTAAACTTGTTTGGAAGTTCCATGTCTACTTTTGTTGACTTTGACTTTGAGTGAATCCACCCATTCATTTGGGGGTAAAAGTGGATTCTCATCCCCAAAATTTCTGCACCACATAGTAAGTGATTTTCCGTGTCAAAGAAATGTAAATAATTGTCAACTTTGACAGGCTGGAGTGATGCATCAAGGAAGCATCCTTGTTAATCGATTTGTCAACAAAACTAGCCCACGACTCTCTTTGCATATTCAGCTAATCCTGTGGCTTCTTCTAAGTTCAATGACCTTTCGAAAGGTCATTCAAAATATCTTTATTTTTACTACCTTAAGATTCTGTGGTATAGGAACAAAGGTCTTGATAGTTAAGGCCTGCATCTGTATGAAAAGTCTTTTTTTTCCTTCAAAAAAGTAGGAGTTAGGCAATGGGATTCCACCTATTTTCTCTTCATCTTGGAGTTTTTGAACTATAACGGAGGAAGCTCAATTTCGATTTGAATGGAAGGAGCTTGATTTCAATTCACTCACACAATCTTATATGGTATCTTCAACTGTGGACAGAGTTTCCTGCATTATGTGTCGACTCATGACTTACATCGTGGAGAACTTTCTGCCCAGTTTGCAAGCGTGATGCAAGAACTTGCACAGGTGAACCCCCAGCATCTGAGAGTACACCATTGCTTTCATCGAGCCCTGTGTCTGTGGCTTCCTCCTCTGCTTTGTCTTCTGCTAGATCATCGGTGGCATCATCATCAGCCATCCAAATAGCCAGAGCGTCACGTCCTCCATCTGCATCTTGTACTCCATCTTTCTCGAGCACTTATATGCAGCAGTCTTTTAGGTCCTATAGACAATCTCCTCCTCTGAGCATTAGCCGTAGCTCAGCTGACCTCTGGAATGGATCTTCTTACCGGTCTCAAGGATCGTACTTGGTTTCTCCCCACTCGATGGGTTATCCCTCTATGTCGCCTGTCAATTCAAGATACATCTCACGTTACATTCCAAGCCCGAGCAATGCCTCAGCGAGTTTTATCAGTTCTTGTCACCAGCATCACCCGTTACACCACAGTGAATCAGCTGCAAGTCTCTCACCTTTTGTGTCCGCTCAATCCCTTCCAGGGTGTTGATTGATATTTGGTTCATGACAGATTGCCTTTGCTGCTTGCTATCCAATCCAGTCTCCAAGTCTCAAGCAATAACGCAACGGTATTGCTAAATTACACTGGATTCAGTTCATACATCAGCACATGTCTTGATTAGGGTTGAACCTGAGTGTCACCAGCTTCCCTCCCATTGTAAATTGTACCATGAGTATTGAGTTTTTGTTAACTGATGGAAGTGACCGACATGGTCCATGCACATTGAGGCTCGTTGAATTTTGATACAAAGTGCGCGTGAGCGTGCGTGTGATGGCTGTGCAGATTTAGTTTTCTAGTCAGTTTCTGTATAGAATAACTGCTAAATTCACAGATCTTATAACCTACTCGAGTCTTCTCCTCAGAGAGATGCACTTAATATTTAATCAGCACTGAGCTTTTTCCCCCCTGATAACCTTCTTTGCTTTGTTCATGAATCTCACTGCCTGTTTTGTTGTTTTTTTCTCTGTTTTATGTTGTTTTTCCCCCCTGATTTTGTCTTGTGAAGCAATACTCTCAAATCTAGGAAATTACCCATCTGGTGCTTCTCCGCTTCTTCTTTCTTCTTCTATATTTTTTGGCGGCAATACCCGGACTGTGAAAGTCAGGAGAGTGATGTTAGGTACCGTTCAAGGCGTGCTCAGCCCCAAAAAACACCGAATTCTTGATACTATAGAAGCAAGTTTAGTACGTCTAGCAGATTTGAGTATGTTAGCAAATGTTTCTATAGTGATGGCATTACTTTAAGTTAGAAACATTCGCAATGCGGTAGCAGTACTACTTCCTGTACGACATACGACAATTACCCTTCCTGGACTACATATGACAATTACATATGAAAATCGACGATGGTAAATGTCTAGTATATTTTGTAAATTATCGAAGGTGCAGTAAATTCAGTATATTGTTAAATGCATCAGTTGTTAACAGCAAACATTTTCTACAGATCGGCAGTACGTTTGAGGACACGACTATAATTGGTAAATGTTAGCGCGGATTGGTTGCCGCTTGTTTCCCGACAATGATAAATCCTCTTTCCAGTCAATTGGGTTGACTTTGGTCAATTGATCACAACAAATCCAGTGGCCAAACCCAAACCACCCCACCTTAAAAAGTGCCCAAAACCAGCTGCAAGTGTCGACACGAGTAATGGAGGCAATTTCTCGTACCGACACAATAACATAATTCAACACGTACGAAAAGTTAGTGTACTTGGAATGAGGTTCATTGTGTTCGTTCAATTTCATCTTGACCTACAAGAGACTAATTACACATCGCGTTTGTGACAACCCATGAGATACGAAATTAGTTTTATATAATCAATTAACTAGTTAGTGTTGTCATGACCTATACATGGTCAAATTAAACACGACTAATCAAATAATTCTCAATATACCCTTATCTCGATACAAACGCGACCTGCAAAAACTTATAGCCGACCTGTTCATCAGCACGTAAGGCTGACATCTTCTATCACGGTAGTTCTCGGATCTCCACCATCGGTCTTTAGAAACTACGAATTAGTACGGAGCGAACCACATAAACCGCACACTGGAGATGTGCATATGCTAGAAAATTTACTTTCTGATATTATTAAGCACAAGGGAATGGATCCTGTAAATTATTTGATCAAGTTGAAGACCCAGATGGACGGTCGATCAGAATAACAAGCTAAAAGCCATTACGCAACCATTTGTTCTGTCATTTTCAATTTCACCACTGCTCATACAATGCAGTTATGCATGCGTAACATTTTGTGTTCCACAAAATCCATGCTCGCGCAGGAGTAGACAATGTGCTTTTTGGTATTAACTGGAGATGATGTATCTTAACCATAACAGACGCATAATCTTTCTCCCGTAAAACAGGATATTGGTAGTCAAAATTTCAATGTAGAAAATTCCACCAACAGCCTTTGAATTTACATCCTAAGCCGGCCAGTCATCAACGTAATTTCGAAACTAGTCTTCTGACGTCGTATGCTGTAAAGTTTCCACGCATTTCAGGACAAACCATGGTGAGTTCTAGACCTTGCGAAACATGTTTGAACTACAAAAAAATGCCTTAGCTTGCGCAGACCTTTCCCTCAATTCACTCCTTTTTTATTCGCTTCAAATGAGTTTGCCTCATCCATTCGAGGCACTCATCTGCAGTTCTGGCCAGGTTTGCCAGCTGCCATGCAAGTAGCTTTTGTTGCTGAAAAGGAAATAACAAGTCAGCTTCAATTTCATAGTTCCGTAGATTGGTGCGGAAAAGTATTGCTTACCCATTCTTTAACCGATGGACCTCCACATTTGAGCTGGAGAATATTCATAATGTCCTTTCCAGTGACCAAAGGCTTCACTTCCCATATTTTTTCTAGGCCTGCATATCATGCAAATGGAATGTATATCGGAACGATGCTCAAAACAAATCCCACGACTACACTTCCAAAAGATTCCACAGAAACTCTTTAAAGTTGAATTCATGCAGAAAGTACACATGCAAACTCAAATTCTCTGGGTGTCTTTTCTCATAAATACCAATGGTACAGGGAGGGGTCAGAGCATAAATCCTTGAGCAATCCACAACGTATGGATGAACTTTTGTACGAAAGGAAGCAAAGGACCGCTAGACATACCTAATTTGAGAATAGCATTCTCAACTGCCTGGAACACCTCTTTTCTCTTGTCTAATTCATCGTGCTTTAACATGGCATCTTCAGAGCAGCCAATAGGAGATGGATAAGCCAGCACAGAAATCAATAATGCTACTCGCCAGAAATCCTTTACTTCTCGCAGGAGAAATCCTGCATAGACGAGAAACAATACTGCATGATGCTAAAAATAACGCACAGATTGACAAAATGTGACAAACCAAAAAGAAGGTGAACCAAGTAGATACGGTCCTCTTAAACTACTTAAACACCAAAAGCAACACGCTTGACCTTTTCTGCGGACAATCCATGTGGTTGACTCATACTAGGAGGTAACAGTCTAGTAACAATCTCAAGGTTAAAAAGGCAAAGCAAAAAAAAACGAAAAGGTAAGGGAGCCTAGGTCCAATTTGATGTCATAAGCACAATGGGTTCACAATAGATACAGCGTAAATATTGGTAGAACAGTATAAGGATATCGATATACAAAATACCGTTTCAGTTTCGATGTGAATGTGATGATCTCAGCCAAGATTTTACATACAGATGAGGATTCCAATTCCCAAATACTGTTGCACTTTTCATTTCCAAGGAATATCCATGATTCCCTATTACCCTCAACTGGAACTTTCCCCTTTTGTTACAGAATTTCAAATAATACACAATGAAACACCACACATATCATCATTTAGATCGGTGACGCCTAGGAAGTACTGTATAAGTCAATTAATAACTGCCCTGCATCTCTTGTGCTTTCACTTAAAGAAATTTCAGCTCTAGAATCCTGATGGCTTAGTTCATGACTCTCGTTCTTTCATTGAGTGAACAGATAGCAGACCAACAAAATTTCAAAGTAACCAGAGAAAAACTGCCCTTACATATTCTTACCTGTTAATACCCGCAGCTTTGACGAAGCAGGGATATGAACAAGTGCACTGCCCATACCATCTTCATTCAGCTCTCCATCAACATTTGATTCAAGAAAAGGAATCAAGCTAAGCAGTCTCGCCACAGCAGAGTGTACACCAACGACCTTAGAAGAAGAAAGACTTTAACTACTATTAATTCACAGCTGCGTAAAAGATAAACAGCTCATCAAGTACAAAATTTGCTATGAACTAACTGTCTCAGCATCGCTAGCCTTTCGCTTGAGAGAGTTTCGAAAAACGTATTTGACAATTGGAATCTGCAAAAAGACATTAAATAACTGTGATTGCAATAGAAAGGGAACAATATCTGAAAACTGGGATAACTTTATGTTCCCAATTTAAGTCCAATCCAAAAGCTGAAGCTCTTAGGTAAAAGGAGAAGACCCCTTAATCCAATTAAAAGGGATGTGCACATGCAAATTGAAAAAAGGAAAGACAAAGGTACCTGTTTTCCTTTGTTATCTTCGTATGTGATGGTTCTGAATGGGAAAAACAGAGCTGCATATAAGGACAATCTTCTTTGTTCATCCTGAAATAGGTATACATATTGAGTGATCAAAAGCATATTACTCCAAGGAAAGTTCAAGAAGAATATGCAACAATAGGTAGCATAAGCAATGACTACAGAAAGTACACAGTTTCCTTAAGCATAAGACAAGAACTTAACTATATCAACTAGACCATGAAAAAAAGAACAAATCTAGTAAACCGATCACGATGAGAAAGCCCGTCGCTGGTAAGAAGTAACGAAATCTAAACAAGAGAAACGTGGGCATATATAATAGAGTAATCGTATTATAATACAGGACGGAACTTATAAAATTTCAAGCGGCTAGGGCATGCAGAAGGTGATCAGCATGCCTAAAATAATTCTTTGCATGTTTCTACAATTTTCTTTTCTCAAAGAAACATTGATCGCAGTAAACCCGCAACATAAGGCAATAGTCAATCAAGCGCAGGTTCAGAAAGAAATAAGTGAGAACTACAAGGAAGCAAAATAAATGAGCAAATAATAAATTCTGAAAAATTTAATTTAGTTCAGACAGAATGAATGGAGCTAATTAAAATTAGTAAACTAATCTCCTGCAAACAAATATAGCCAATTTCGAATCACCACTCTGTAAGTTGCCTATTTTTGCTAAAGTAAGAGATCATTATGATAATCAAGCAACCAAATGCTTCAAATAGATCCTTATCAAGTCAAAACTTCTAAAGCCATATTATGACATCTTCCATCCAAAATATAATGAAAATCACACAACTCTCCTAAAGATTAAGCATAACGTGTTTCACGAATAGCTTATTTCATCTGTCACTGGGAAACCAAAAGCAAGCGTCCCATCATGAGTCTATACGCCAAAGAGTAGTTTGAATACCATAAAGCCACTTAACTGCATAAAAACTTTTGGATGAAAAACACAAAAATCAAGCATGAACCGACATGAAATAGCATAAATTCAAGGATTATCACGCACAGTAAGAGACAACGATCCGATTAGCTGCAGAAGGCTCCATGTAGCATCCATATAAGTCAAGCAGAGCCTAGAAACATACCAACAGATGCAATCTGTAAGCAACAATGCACTGGCACAACTATGAGAATAAGAGAGACTACAAATTTCTACAGTCAAAGACTAAAAGCAGTAGAAGCTCAGGAAAATTTGTGCAGAAATGAAATTGCTAACTCGACTTAGAAAAGGGACAGAACAACCTTAATTGAAATTATCATGGAAGAGAAACATGAGAAAAGTGGAGACTCTACAATGCCTCCGAACAACTTGAAAGATATTGTCCACTAAACCAACAAGAGTTCTAGGAGGTGAATAGCACTTTGAACATTAGCCTTTCTTGATACTTTTCATATGACCCTTTTGACTTTAATGCATATCTTTTTAGCTTGCTTCCTTATCTCAACGTCATCAATTTGCCTTTCCTTTTAACAGTATATTTAGTTTGCTTTAGTAGCGTGCCTTCTTCTCTTAATAATGTTTCTATACTTACATCAAAAGAAACATTAGCACACTTGAATTGTTCGTCCTATAGGAAATAGCAAGGCTCTAGCCTCTAGACCCAGTTGGGTAGATTTTAGGAGGTAGAAGCTTTTGAAGACGCCACCATAAAAAATAGGAATTGTGTACACTCACTAGTCTCTTGGGGCCACAGCTGATATCCTAGGCTGATGTTGCTGAATGCTCAGTTATTATTAACAGTGCGTCAAATATGTAGATATCAATCATGTCTAGCTAGATGATCATAAGAAACAATCCACAAAACCAACCTATCGCACTCTTGTGGCAATGTCAGTTCATGTTCATGAGGTAGACTGAAGACAACCCAAAATAATTGCAACTCATAGATGTAAGCAATAGCTTTAACTGGTTCATTGCCCGATACCATCAGATCAACCTGCCATGCCAAAGAAAGGGAAAAAGATTGATCCCAACAAACGGGAGATACAAATCATACAGAGAAGTTGAGAGAAAAGATAAAGACACATGTACAAGAAGAACTCCCACCAAAAACTTTATTGAGATAAAGCAGCCAATAGAGGAATGTTCTAGACACATACTTCTGTTCCAATGCGCTCTCTACTGATTTTAGCTGCAAGTGCATCTTTGACATCATTGGATGCAGCAGCTCTCTTCAGTTCTTCATCCAATGTAAAACTGAACCTTGCACCTGAAATGAACACAAGATGATGAACATGGAGGCACAAAGATGACTAGGCCATAGATAAGGTAGCAGAAAGCTCCATTTTAATCTCGCAAAACTCTTGCACAAAATCAAAGAAATTGAGCATCTGCATTGCATGGCAAAAAAGAACGAAAAAATGAAAGCTTCTTTGTAAGATGAGCTGCAAAAAGGCAAGGTTTACGAAGCTCATCTAAGAATAAGGCATTAAGCTCTCTCAATTCAGGGATTGTGGGGATGCAAGAGGATCCAAGAGACTTCGAGAAAAAGAATCATCAATAAAGTACAAACAGTAGGCTCATGATTCTAGCACACTCTATTGTAGATATGTATTTCATGCAGTCATTACTTCCTTGATTAAAACCTTTTACCTACTTATGCACTCACATGTTTACACACATAATACATCCATTTATACATAAAAAAAAAAAAAATGGAAGTGAATAGAAGGAAGACTGCATTAGGTGCATGCATGTGTACTCGGACAGTGACATGCAGCAGTTAATTTCATGCAACTACTCCAAAGGCAACAAGCTGTGGAATTAACGAAGGTCGCATAATAAATAGTCTCAGGCACACTGAATAAGAATATCCAGAACTAAATAAACACAAGAAACAAAAGCTTAACAAAATTTGAATAAAAAGGCACCAAAGCGAACAGCAAGAAGAACTCGCAGAGGATCATCCAGAAACGTTTCCTTTGGGGCAAGAGGTGTCACAATTTTTCCTGATCTAAGATCGTCAATTCCTGTACAGTGAACAAAAATTCGAAAAGCAGAAGAAGTTAATATAGTTTAATTCCCCAAAAGTTCTCATTGAAAAGAAAACCAAGTCAAAAAATCTATTCTAACCGCTCCCAGTTAAATCTTCAACTGAGCTGGTGTTGATATTGTAAAACATGCTGTCAGATAAAAATTTAGGTCATCAAACAACTGGACCAATATAGAGTGGAATGGTATGAATAAGAAAAGCCAAGCTGTTTGAAGTACAGAACCAGAATAAAGTAAACAAACTTTGTTTCTTAAACATATAAAGAAGCAACAGCTATCTGGATCTCCAGTCATGTCTAAAACAGAGGACTATAGTCTTCAGAATCCAATTTCATTAACATACCAATATCCCAATTTAATGAACGACAAGTGGTGCTAAACCACTTTATAAGCTATAAAAAAGGAGAAATCTGAATAAAGATATGAAAGACTGCACATTCCAGGACTCTTGCCAGCTGACCAGAAACCAAAATGACCAGCCATTCCTCTTTAACTGTCATCTAGTTAATTGGCATTAAATGATCAACGGGCAGTAAATTTGGAACTACATATACTTCACCGAAGAGCAGACCATCTCCACTATCTGCTACAATTGACAACCATTCAATCACCTCAATAACCGGAAATAAGGTTGGATAGAGTAATAGAATGATTTGTTATGTGACAATTATAGAGTAATAGAATGACGATACGTTCAAAATGGATTTGACCAACAGGTGTTAGATCAAATACCATCTACAACTAAGCAAAAAAATTGTTTTGTGATAAACAGAATCTGATGCAATTAACATTTTGATCCAAGAGCAATTTATCAGTTACATAAAGAAGAAGAGACACCTGTTTATAGTTAAATCCCTTCTATAAGCATCCTCTTCTGCAGTGCCAAAATCCTGTAAGAGAAGTCAAATTGAACAACCACTCACAAAAGTAACAAAGTAGAAACCAGCATGATTTTCAGGTCATAAATAGTTGAACAAAAGCACAATCACATTGGAAGCACCAGTGCATGGAGAGAGAGAGAGAGAGAGAGAGAGGATAAAGCGATAAATGAACAAAAGTTTACTCCAAGCATTGACAATCTAAGAGAAAACACTAAGCTAATGTCAAAAATGACTGGCCATCGACACAACATATAAGAGGCCTTGAGCTCATTCCTTTTAGCTTTCATGACGATTCTTAGGCCCTCTTATCTTATGATGATATACTCGACACTTATATGAAAGTATTGTCTGTTCAACAAGTCTCTCAAGTGAATTAGCAAAAGAAAGAAAAATAATTTAGAAGAAAGTTCCTCGATCAAGACTTTTCAAGAATAGACGTATGATTGTCAGAATTCAAGTCATTTTACTGTTGTTATGAGCTACGTACTAGTCATTCGTAGGCTTGCACTCCTTAAGTACATGTACCACAGTGGAGTGAGCAAGCCCTTGCCCTATTGATAATACCTCCCTAGTTTGCTTGTCTTTCTTTCCTTAAAAAAGAAAGAGTTCATGAAAGCACCAAAAGCTATTTCCTATATACTGGAAATGATACCGTCTAGTTAGCCATGACTAAACAAGATAATAAGATACAGGCGGAAAGAAAATATACAACAGATGAATCAACAGCTGTACTACTGCATACCATCTGGTTGGGAATTCGGCTATTCTCACTGTACTTTTCAGACCTTAAGTTCACAAAATCTATCCATATATCATAGAGGCGCATCCTTGCTGTTTCCAGATGTTTCGACTGGTCTGGGTTGCTGCAAAACTAAATTTATGTAAAAATGTCTTCAAATACCCAATCAGAATGGAGACAGCATCTGCCACACTAATATATCACAACCTAATTCAATCAGAAGATATGAGAAAATATTCAGTTTATAAGAAGTTCCAAATTCAACTATGCCAATGAAACCATATTTCATGACTAAGATACAAAAACAAATTAAGAGATTATAGGAGACGAAAAAGAGAATCCCTTCTACAGAGCTCCTAAGACCATAGACCTTACCAGATAATGAGACCAAAAATAAAAATCAAGGGGCAAAAAATGTAGCAGAAAAGGGGTATTCTCGAAAGATGTCTTCATCCTGCAAACACTCCTTATTCCACTTAGAGTGAACCATTTGTTCTACACTTAACCATATTTCAAATCCCCAAGAGAAATATCTAAGAGGGCCAATTAATATCGATTTGTAAGTGTAGATTCCCTCCAAGAGTGACTTTATCTCTTGGCAGACTGGTATACAAATCATGAGGTGATCAACTTCTAACGACAGTCTTTCTTTGGAGGAATACAGAGTTCGTAAGATGTGCACAAGATTGGCAATTGGAACTCTTCTTTGACTTATTTGATTAAGTAGTTTTTGGGTTGTACTTTGAGGTCAGTGAAAAGCAGTGTGACCACACAGAAATGGATTGTTTCCAGTGAAAATTGATGAAAGCCACAAGGGTCTTGCACAACCTAAACCACCTGCATGCCAACCCTAACATATTGATCACATTCAAGATATAGAGTCTGCTGTCTATAAAATGTCTAGCACTTCAAATTTCATGAAGTAAAAGAAACAGTTTTATCATGAAGAATCAAGAGTCTTTTATCCTCAAAACAGCATTCTCTAAGCCTTCAAAACACTGTTTTAATCCTCTTCCTTTGCACTTTCAGCTGGCATTGCTTGATCCCAAGGTCTTAGTTATTTGACAAAGTATTGTGGACCTATTTCTCTTTAATTTATACTCTAGTGAACACAACACTTCTTTCCTTTTCAGCGATGAAGAAATCACTATGTAAGACAGAGTGCACAATAAACAAATAACCACTGCTCACATTACAAACTTCTGGTGCATAATAAACAATGACCAACATTCACACATAAAATTCATGTCAAATCACAGTCATACATTAAAATATGAAAAGCTAATATTTGAAGGCAAAAGGCAAGCACAAAGCTCAATGTACCTCGGGATAACAGCCAGACCTTGTGCCTCTTCCCTGTTGACGCCAAATATTGGGTAACCTTATCAACAAATGTACTACCCAACATGTCATCAAGAGCAATATCAATATCATAACACTCTTTCCCCAGAAGCTGTAAAGATGAGAAAATGTGAGTTGGTTCATCATCTTCTTCAAAGAATAGGTTTAGCACAATAAATCCACCAATTTCACAATGTCATTCACATTGATTCAAGTGCAATAATTGTAACCATTCTCTACAAATCAATTCCAGCTTTAACACGATAAATGATTCTGAGCAAAAAATTTGCAATAAATGACAGACAATAAATCATTTATAACAGTTTGAAAGCATCTTGGGGGCTTTCCAGGAACATATGATCATTCTCTACTCAAATAATTACCCTGGCACCTCGTCTAAGGTTGGGAAAGGTCCTATTTATTGAGGGTTGTAGCAAAGGGGCATCACTGCCCAATAACAGGTTATAATGATGGTATGGGGATGCAACTTTAATAATCAATAGCATATATAATGTGAATGTGTGCACATACACAAGAGAGTAACTCATAAATGTGGTGCCAAGGGAATCCTGACTCTTCATAGAAGTAATTCACCTGTCTAAATGTCTCACTAATATTACGTGACATGCAAGGGCACCCAACTGGCTCAAGATGGCAGTGGCTGAGAGTAATAAACCACCAAAAGCAGCGAGTAATCATGGAAAATAGGCTATTATAGATTTGTTAAAACAGTACATCTTCTTGTTTTTGTTTTGAGGTATATTTCACGTGGATTAGGAAAACATCTTACTTCACCGGCTAATAGTGTTGACTGCCAAGGCAATTGCCGGAAAAAACTAACAGATGCCTATTTTTCCCCAAAATAGCCTTCGAAATTATGAAGTTCACATTACTGTTGTAACGCTAAATCTATTCAAAAAGACCGTCAAATCAACCATTAGCATTCTAAAACTTAAAGATTTGTTACTTGCATCGCCATAGAGTTAAACCCAACCCCCCCGGGGGGGAACAATAACGCCCAATGACTAAATAATCAAAAGAATGCAGTCTCAATCCCAGTACCTTAACAAACAATGGAACCACAATGATAAAGACCTCAATTAGTTGATGTTCCTACTGATTGTAGAAACGAAAATTCATAAGTAATAACAAAAGCATGGCATTTTCTACAATTTGCACTCCAAAGAAGAGAGAACCCCTAATCAAACAAAGAAAAAATTGAGTTTTATTGGACAGGAAAAGTAAGAACTAGGACTGGATATAACTAAACATGTAATTGGATAAAATATCTCAGAAGAAACACAAAACAACATGCTTTTGCACGATTGGCACTGCAAAAGAACTTAAAGGCACATCAAAGCAAACAGCAGTACCAAATACACTAACCTTATCACGGACCCAGCCACCAGCGACCCGCAGCTGGGTAGAGAGACCAGAATGGCGAATGGTGGCAAGAAGCCTCTCAAAGATTATCTTCTCCTTCTCTGTCAAATCGATCTTTTGCTTCACTTGCACCACTGGCGAATTCATCGACGTCAATTTGCAACTCAAGAGCCCTGCTGTTTTAGTTGGGTTTTGCGCCTTAAGAGGACTCCAAACGCTTCCTATAGCAAGAGAATTGGAACTTCAGATGATGCTTCTAAGAATAAGACCTGAACTGTTGCTGTTCAAGAAGGATGCTCTCATTTTCCCCACTTACTCATGCTGGAAACGTCCTCACTTCAATTCACTCAGTTTTTCCCTTCCGTTGCTAGGAGAATTCAGCAATCACGAGGGGCTTGCTTCTGCAGGGTTAAAAACCGAATTCATTTTCCCTTCACATTCGAGTATCGCAACTCTAATAAGCCCAAACAAAGTCTCAATTTTTCAGGAGTGCACTCTATAATGCTAAGTAGGGCTGTCAATGGGTTGGGTCAGGTCGGGTTTTAACATTACCCGACCTGACCCGAATCATAAGGCAGTGTGTTCCGACCCTACCCGAACTGACCCGAAAAGCATAATACCCGAAGCAATAATTCGGGTATGGTCGGGTCGGGTTTCGGGTTTATGTTTTTCCCCTCTCCCCCTTTTCCTCTCTTCACCTCTTCTTTATCACCCAATGAATTTCCTATTGGGTTTCTCGGCTAGTTTTAACAGATCAACTCAACCAAATTTTGAAGTATCACATTACATTGTCTCTACAATAAAAGTGAAATTTTGAAGCATCATAGTAAATGTATGCTTAGTCTTGTTTTAGTGTTGAAGTGCACATCTGGCTCAGCTTTTTCTTAAGGTTACAAAGAGATTGCCTTGATGCCTAACTAGTAAGTCTTTGACTGCTGCAATCTCTACCAAGACCTTTACAACAATTACAATATTGGGAACTGAGATTTTATCCAATTCATGCATTACAAGGTAGCAAAAGTCACACATCCTCTTCCTGGTGGTGGACACAGATTTTCATAACTTATAAGATTTGGTAACAGCCGAAGCTATCAAGTAGTGCCTATAGCCACAAGTAAGACAGGAGAGATGATGCCATTCGAAAAGAGGATGTATAACATAATAATTTCAGTTGCACTTTAGTCAATTAGAAGAGATCACAAAAAGGATGTATGCATATATGACATATACAACCATGATATGCAACACGGGAAAAGCTGAACCCAATCTAGGCAACACAACAACACGACCCCCCTAACAACATGCCCATTTTACCCAACTTCCCTTGTAAACACCCAGGAAAAAAAAATCAATTACATAAACAGGCACAAAGTAACAAAAATCTAATCATTATTTTATCATTCAATTACCATGGTAAATAGACATTGCATTAAGTCTGGCTTACACTTCTTAGATTGTGTCTGATTGTCTTCTTAGATATAGATTATTTATCATCAATCAAGCAAGTCAGACCACTCAAATTTCCATTAAGGTGCTGCCTTTTTAAGTATAATGAGAGAGACATCTATAGGCCGATAACACATGGTCATAAGCTATGATTTATAAGTTAACAAATTCACAAGTCTTGGAACTGGATATTTCTCTCAAAACGTCTAGGGAAATATAATCTGGAAAGAGTCGTCCAGTCAGTGATCTATGAAGCTGTATATAAGCAAACAGAAATGTATCCTTGACAGAGCCCAGGCTACGAGGAATTTAGGATATGTAGAAAATCTGAAGGAGCAAAGCAAAAAAGACAGTCAAGCACTCTGGTCACAGAACAAGACAGTCCACATCAATAAATACTATTTATCAGTGAAGTGGGTGTATTTATTCAGCATATCCAGATAAAACGAAGACACTGGTAGCTGTGACTACATAAACTTGTAATGCATAACGTTACTGATGAGACAGCTAAAATTATTTAACAACAGCTCGCTTAAAATGCACATATGCGGACCCCTCGGATAAAATTTACCTAGCATTGGATTGCCCTTCTGGATGCTGTTCAGAACAATCAAGAAGTTCCTGATCCTGCAAACAACAACCCCGTATCAGCTGACTTGACAGGAAAAAGAGAGAAGAAACCAAAAACTGAAATTGAAGCAGCATACTTGAAAGGCCTCCTTCATAGCCATATAGTAGTGCAATCTGTGTTTACTAACCTATCAGCTCCCACTATAAAACCCTACAACTAACTATCCACTATCCAGCATCAAACATGAAATCAATTGGAATGGCAGTGCAGCATGGATTTGACATACATTGGCTGGTGTCAATGCACTGATTGCACATTAAAAGAGCAAGAAAATGCAGTGTTCTCATCTACAGAGTCTAGAACTAATAACAAAAGCAGACAAATTGACTTTTTTCCTTCAACATTTAAGTAGCTCTCTTTTCTTTCGGGCCATCTTCCATGCAACGCGGTGGATGTGGACTTAGAGAATGTGTGAAAGTAAACAAAGCCCAACATAGAGAAACTACATGAGAACATTAAAGTGATAATGAAAGGAAGGAAAAAGTGATAATGAAATGAAAAACTGACCAAAGATGTACATGAGAACAAATTCAGAGAATATTAACAGCTAGATAATCTCTTCAATAGAAAGCTTACCAGCAAGAGTTTCTTCTGCTTTTTGCACTCAGGAAGAATTCCAAGAGCATCTGGCATTGACTCATCCAATTCTGTAACAGCAAATGTTGATGATAAATGGCAGTATATACCGAATAAGGAATTCTAAGTGGAAAGATACAACAGCCCAACCTTTCGTTTGTAACAGCGTAGCCATAGCCAACACACTCAAGGAACCCAAAACTTGAACATTGTTCCCATCTCTGATGTACGTAAGTAATGTCTCCCTGCAAAGTTATAAATGTTAGAGAAAGAAAAATGGAGTAAACATTGGCAACAGACTTCTGCTAATTTAGCATCTCTCAGATATAACAACATATAACCAACTAGAAAACTCTAAAAGGGACCTCACTCAGCATAAGAACATGATAAAACACTAAGTGGCACATTTATTCCATTCTTTGGGTCTTTGTAACAAAATCAAAACATAAGACTCAAAATATCACAAGTTAACTGTATCTTTGCCATATTCAATAGTTTTTCATGTTGTTTCCACCTAAGCTTAAGCTATAATGGTTACCAAAGAAATTGAAATGATTGATTTGCTTCAGCTATTCAGAGGTTACATAACCTTTCTGGGAGTTGAGTACTGACTACAGGTCATATAACAATTAATCAAGGATATATGTAGCAGTGAATTAAATAAAGAGAAGCCCAGAACAAGGAGTTCTTAAATGAGGCGTCCTTATACAAGTCCATGATATATTGAGAAGTGCATCATCGAAAGAACTTCACAAAAATACTTTCAACATAATCTCACATTTCTTCATGAACATCCAAAGATCTATCTTGGCTCTCGAAGCAAGTCTTAGCCATAGACAACAAGTGCAAGAGAGCATGCATCTCTCCAGCTTGGATATTTCATGTCAGAGAAACCTCAGCAAATAATCAGCTAATCCTCCTCTCTACTTCAGGTAATAAAAGGACAATGGAATCCTTAATAAAAGAAAAAGTTTTTTACTTTCAATTCCAGAAGGCAAGATGCACATCATAAAGCTCACCAAAGTTCACAGACAACAATCAGAAGGATCCCAAACAAGGTTCAACCCAACTACATCACCGCACCAATTCAAATGCAGATCAACATGTAAAGAAGACGAAGCCCCACACCACGAAAGCATCAAGGGAGAAGCAGCAGAGCCCCAAACGCACACCTGCACGTTTTGATGAACATTGAACAGAACCCAGAGATCGAATACGCACCCGACAAAGGTGTTGCAGCTTCGGATCGAGTAAGGAAGTTGTTCTCCGAATCGACCAAGGAGAAGGGCCGTCTCCTCCTCCTGCTGCTGCTGCAGAGCAAGTGCCTTGCTCTGCGAAACCCTAGAATGCAAGGAGAAGGCGGCGGCGGAGTCGACGAGAATGCGCAGTCGTCGGCGGCGGCGGAGTCGACGGCCGGAGAAGGCGCAGTCGTCGGGAGGGTCGATTGTGTTCGGGTGAAGAGGGTTTGGGTTCGGGTAAACGTGTTTGTTTTCTTATTTAATAATTATTACCCGAACAATACTGAGACCCGAATGTATTCAACTTGTTTCGTGTTCATTAGTGTTTGAGTCATGATCGGGTCGGGTCGGGTTTTTGGACACCCCTACCAAAACATATTTATTTGCTTGTTTTATATTTGTTACCCGAACAATATCCATGTACTATATTTATTTCGTGTTCAGTCTTGTTTGAATAGGATCAAGTCAAGTTTTATGAATACCCCTAACTGTATCTTGTCATGAACTAGGCCATCAAATGGATGAGTTGGATTGGAATTCAATTGGATCAAAAATGGTGCAACCCAATTTGGTCCTTCATATGTAACACAAATTTAGTAATCCATACCTATTCCAAAACTAATCGAACTCATTTATTTAAATATTTCAATATTTAGTTCAACTTCTAAAAATTTGTAAAAATCTAATTAGGCCACATTAAGGCTCATATGTTATTTGGATAGAATTGTTATTTTAACTGTAGAATGCTACTGGTTATTGAAAAATAAATGAAAGATAGTACTACTTAATAATGAATTTATAAAATCACAGTTACAAATAATGTGGACAAATCAAAATTTTATTCAATGCAATGCAAGATCTTGAAAAAAGATGATTTATGCCATCATAAATCGTAATGATGAGACCTGAGATTAAAATATAACAAGAGATTTACTTCATTGAGAAACTTACAAAGTTAATAACAATAAAAAAGTAAAGGGGAAAAAAGAAATCATCGTGATAATTTTATATGGGTGAAGTCTTGTGCCTACCAAGAATTCTCCGAACGTGGAGCAGTCTATAAAATCCATTATTTTCTTATAAAGGGTAAAGAGAAAGTTACAAATATCTATTGGGTTTAGATAATTTATACATTCATTTAATACCCATATATCTTTTTGATTTTATAATTTATAACCAATTTATTCAACTCATCAAATATGGGTTAAGAAATTGATTTTTGATCTATTTTGATATGTCTAGCATTGACCTCATCCAAGCTCGTCCTTTTTATGTGGAGTGTTAGACAATTTTAAGTGTGTTCATGTTTCCCAAGAATTTCGACAAAACAAAAATGAAGTTGAGTTGCGACGGATTCTGTAGCTGGCTCTCTCTACCTCTCTCCAAGGATTGGGGATGCCAAACCTTGTATTTTGCTAGAAGAACCTCTATGCCCATTAATTTCCTATGGCTTCCCACGTCTCAAAACTTTTACTCTTATGTCCAATTGGGGGTCCAACACCTAAATCAAAGAGCCCAGCCCCATCATCAATCATTCTAGGATATTTATGCTTATATAATGATCATGTCATTTAACTATCTTGCATGCATGCCAAAGCTGATAGCCGTGAATTTCAATTTCAAAACTCATCATGAAATTTTATATCTACTATATACCGACCTACGATAAACTTGAGAAAAATACTTTTAATAATCTCACTCACATCTCATTAAGTTAAAATAATATCGTCAAAATATCAATAACAAGTTAAAAGGGAATGAAGACATCATATCTTTGAGACACCATCGGATAAAATCTCTCCGGTGTCCAATGTCCATGGACTCAAGCGTCATCCGGTTATCTTCCCCATTCAGGATCGCGCATTCCTCTCTGCGCGCGGCGAATCGAACCACCCGTCCACTACAGCATCCCCAGCTTCGTCGGCGCTTCAGCTGCTACTGGCGAGGTGAAAAAAATTGCATACTTTATCTCATTACTTTTTGCTTTCGTTTTTTCAATTTTTTTTTGATCGGGTGGAAGATTATCGGTTTTGTTCTTCTAGTGATCTCGGGGAGACCGAGAATGGTTAATGGGATTGGTTTATGATGTCATGTATGTAGGCATTCGAACAAGCGAAACATATTCGACAACGAGTAAGAGCCTATAACGTCATTGGCCAATCTTAGCATCATTCGATTCGTAAGAGCATTTGCATTGTTCATCAACCAGTGTGATCATGCACTCTTAGGTTGTAGTAATTGAATTTCAGGCAGAATTAGTGATTTTCTTGTCTGATTCTGTGCTAAAAAAAAAAAAGAATAGAAGAGTGTGTTTTTTTTTCCCTCTACGTATGACTTGGGCCTTGTGGCAGTTAAGGAGTTGGAAATTTTCCAAGTTGCATAGTGTGTGAAGGTTAACCCGGATTCGCCCCAAAAGCAAGTCAGGTTCCTCACTCTCTCTGGTCAGTTTCTTTCCAGCTAAGATGTTCACTTAAGTTAATTTGGTTTATTTTCAACCACAGAAGGAACATGTGTAGCAATGTGGAGCTAACTTTCTAAAAAGGGTAAGGGATTGAACTCCTCTATGTGCAGATGGGAAGAAGTTGTTGACGCCTCAACCCCGTTTGAGGACGGGTTTCTTCACTGTTCTTCAGTCTATGTTGGCCCCTCATTCTGTCAATGAGGCTTGTACCTCTGTGGGGGTTGCCAAGTATGGAAGGCCGATTGGATTGGATGAGAAGATAAAGGTGGATCTGATTGTGAGTGGCTCCGTTGCAGTTGACCCTAAGACTGGTGCTCAGCTTGGGAAGGGTGAAGTAATTATAGACATGCTGTCTCTTGCAAAGAAATTTGTGTTCTTTTCCTGTGGGGATTGCAGGGACAAGTATGGTTGCTTCAAAAGGTTCTGAATCAGTTTCAGTTAAATGCGTATTGACTAAAATTGTGGGTTGCAAAGATCTAGTGGCATCTAAGGTGGTTTTGTCTAATTTTACAGAATTGTACTATTAGTTGCTAGTTGTTCCCATTACTACATATTTGCGACTCATAGACCCATTTTTGAAAGTATCTTTTGCCTGTACATTCCTGATACTGGTAAAGCAAAATGTCTGGCTGCAATCAAGATCTTAGATATGATGTCTGGCTATTCACTGAATCTTGAAAAGCTATTGGAGTTTCCAAATCATTTGCTAAAATTTTGATGCAGGGGTTTGCAGAGCCCGAGTATGGCATGCTACGATATATGGGAGCTATTGATGACCCGACACCAGTTGTCACCTCTGGTGAGTTGTTTCATAAATTCTGTCCATATTTCACCTAGTTCAAGTAACTGACGGTTATTCCACCGAAATTGGTATGCTGGACTCACCAATATTTCCACAATTGCAAGCACGTTATTAATCTACGAGTGATGTGAAAAGATCCTCCATGTCTGTGTAAACCTTTGTCTATCCAATAGAGAATTATCCCCTCAAATCTCACCCTGATGACTGCATCATTACATGATTTAAGTATTAGCTAGTTCGGAAGATCCAATGGTATGCATCTTATTGTCAGTTACTGTCATCATGAGCGAACTCCAGGATTCTTGTCAGGAAGCAAGAGCAGTTTTCGTTTTTTTCTTTATAAATATATTTGGTATGGGTTTCTGCTTTATCATTTGAAGAGAAATGGAGCCGATCTCGCTTAGCTAACAACGTGTCATGAGTTTTGACATTTTGAGGGGGCATCTGCTTAGTGAAGGATGTCTCAAGCCTTTGTGTTTAAGTGCTAGTGCAGCATACATCAACATAAGCATGCTCTCTAACCATTCATTATCAATTTCCATAGCAGTATTTATTAGCTGACCACACCAGAAAATTGGTGAATGTGCTCTTGCAGTGCATGACTGTCAATTGGCGGATGACATTCCAGTGGAGAAACTGTTAATCCATGATGTGCCTGTGGATGTGATATGCACTCCCACACAGGTCATTTTCATTGACACTTGCATTCCTAAGCCCTAAGGTTAGTGAAGCAGCACTATATCTCCTTCAGATCCGTCATCTCTCTGTGTGGCATAACCGTGTACTTGATCTTTTATAGGAATCTAATGGGATAAACTCTCTCCTGAGAAGCTGGGTCAAATTCGTATTCTGAGGGAGCTCAAGCGCAAAATTGAGCAGGAAACTGGACGACAGCTTCCTTGTGGTCCATCAGAGAAATTACCCCCAACAGCTCAACGGAGCCGCTCTAATTCTCCAGTTAAATAGGACCAAACGGCAATGAAGAAGAGTAGGATTTGTTAAATTTGTGTACATACTGCTTCGAGCTAGCGGATATTTGTCACATCAACTCGCTAACATTAGATTATACTTTGCCTTGCCTTTTTATTGGTGTCGGCATCCCTCTTCTCTCTCAATAAGTCATTTTCTTTCTTCTTTTTTTTTTTCTTTTCTTCTTCTTCCTTGCCGTCCATTGCCCCTTGCTGTCGTTCACCAGCACTAGCCACCACCACCCACTAGAGGAGGAGCAAGAAGAAGAAGAGTGGAAAAAGAAAATCTAAAAATAAAATATTAAAAATATAAAATAAATTCTACCTTACAAAAAAATTTATGGATCGTATCAAATTTATTACTTTTCCTTTTTCTATTCCGAGAATATAAATTTTATGTATTCAGAAATTGTTCTAGAAATAAAAATAGAAAAATATTATTTTTGAAAAGAATTATTCTTCAAAATAGAATATTACCAAACACACCCCAAATAATCGATGGACTAACAGCGACACTTCTTAAAAAATTACTAATTGTCATTTTGAACCAAAAGTAATAAAAGAAGTTTGGGTTTTGAATCGGGCAAAAAAAGAGATACCAGTGGTGTCATTTCACTTAAAATTTTAATGAATATTAAAGTTCCTAATCATGCATAAGTGTCATTAGTCAAATGAGTAAGTGACTGGTCACATATAATTCTTTAATGGCATCGCGAGATTATAAATCGAATCTATATTTTATTTTAATAAAAATAGGTGTATATTTTGTCAATATAAAAGATAACCGACTGCGGCAACAAGTCATTTTATTAAATCAATTAATTTTTCTGCTTCGTGATGGATAAAGAACAGAGTGTCATTGTATCGAGCCAATTTGCTGGGTTGATTTCCTTTGGTTATCATTCCAATCATTATCATTCCTTTTTAACATTTAATTATCTGATGGAAAGAGGCTTTTCTTTACAAATTGCTTTTAGAAATTTAATCTGATGCAGGAGCTCTCCATAGTTGATCGTCTTTGGAGTCTGAGTGTAGAGGACGTTACATCTCTGGATAGGTGGGGCTAAGTGTCTGAAGGCTTGACCATGAAAGAAACCCTTGAATGGAATCAGGAGAAAGCAAATGGAATGCAATGGTGATGGGTAGAAGCTTGAATAGAAGGACCGTCCCTATAATAAAACTCTAGTGCTTTAAGGTCTCAGCTAGCATATGACTAAAAAAAGCTAACTAGTGGAAGTCTAAAAGTATATTTGGTAACCATTATGTATTCGGGAACAAATTGTACTCGAAAATAATTTTTGCTCGAAATGATTATTTTTATTTTGTTTTTATGAATAATTTTTGAGCATTTAAAGACGTTTGGTAATTTTCAAAATTTTTATTCCTGGACTAAAAATGCATTTGGTGGGACTTTAATTTTTTTTTTCTTTTGATTTTGTAATACTTTTATTATATTTTTCTTAATTTTCTCTTTTTTTCTTTTTCTTTTTCTACTTTGTGGCTGGTCGTTGGCCATCGCCGGTGGTGGTAGCCCAACAGCGGCGGCTGACCATGGTGGGTAACTGGCTAGGAGGAGGAAGAACAGAGAAGAACAGAAAAGGAGAAAAGAAGAATAGGACAAAAAAGTTGACCTTGATTATGGAAAGTATGCAAGAACAAAAAAGTGACTTTTTTTTTCTGTTCTAAATTTATTTTTTCCGAACAAAAAAATTTATTAAATGGATTTCTATTCTAAATTTATTTTGGGAATAAAAAAATAGAATTAGTTACTAATTAGCCTGTTAACAAATAGGCCTTAAATTGATATCTTGACCTAATGCATATATGAAAACATGAAATCTGTTCCTCAAACTTGGAAGTGGCTGACAACTGAGTGTAAGGTCTCTGTACTTCACCATGTGGATGGAAAATGAATCAATAAAAGGGTTCACTTGAAGCCACATTATCAGAGGTTAATGTCCCGGCCAACCCTTGGAATAGTCACGACCTGGTGCTCTGGATGCTACCAAAGTAACAGTAGAATCTAAGCATGCCTTTTCTGCGAAGAAGATTAATTATACCGCATGAAAGACTAGGCAACACAATCATACGCTCCACATTCAGTAAAGCCAGTCCTGTTGAGACGGTGTACAGTGCTGAAATTAATTAAGTGATGCTAACATATTTCGACTCTAAACTTCTAAAAATATCTTAACTGTGTTTACAAGACCTGTCACCCTTGCATAAACGTGCACACACGACGCGCATGAATGCATTTGTCAAAACGCTTCAGCTGTAAGTGGCGAGCTTTCCTCACTCCCACTCTCCAAGTTCTAGTTGGATTTGAGGTGCATATAAGATAATACATGTATTAGCTAGCACCTTCCATCTTTTTCGTTTCAGGAAAGTTTGTATACTTTCTTTCAGTTCCAATCACAAGACGCTGAAGGGAAAACAACAATGAATATTGCCTTGAAATAGATCTCTAGGAGATGCCACTGGATACTTGAGAGAGAGAGAGAGAGAGAGAGAGAGTTTATGTGTTCTCAGAAGACTATGGTACAACAAAAAGAGGTATGTGTAGTGTAGACAGTGGCCTGTTTGTCGAGATCCACTTTCCTCGACCCCACTGCCAGAGGAACACGATATCGTATCATAACCACTTAAGGTACTTCCCTAATCACTGGGCTGAAGCCAGACTTTCAACTCATTAATAGCATAGAGATTTCGAAAACAGAAAGACTTAACAGCTGAAGAATAGGTATACTTCTGTCTTCAGATGATCGAAAAATGCGGGATCAGCAACATATCTGCCTTCACATCATTCTGTTGAGTAGGATCCTGTTGCTCTGATAGGGAACTCTTTCTATTGGAGATATCATTTGCGGCATTGTCATGCCGGCCGAGACAATAATTTCTGCAATTAGTAGGAGAAGGAAATAACCGTTCACGTAATATAATGCTAGTCCCTGACAGGATATTAAATTGAGTAACACACTCTACAAGAGAGATCTTGAACTGCTATATCATGCATAACCCCGATGTCATTCCAATTTCTATACCATTCAACCGTAATATTTTGGCACCAAGCTCATATGGACTTTGCAACCACAAGTGCTATCTTATTAATCACTGGTAGAAGTTATCCCGAGTAACCAATTTATAAGCACCAAATTCAGGACGCAATCTGGCAACTTAAAAAGAGAAGACAAAGGACACCACTAAAATCTGGACACCCAATGGGACCTAGACCAAACTCAGGGGTCACTTTCTTTACACTGACATTTCTCCTTGCATTAACTTTTGCACCAGATGACAGAGTGGAATAAAAAGCATGAAAGGGGACAATCTTGTTGCGCAAATGTAGAGCAGAAAGGCCATCATCAAAGTGCATAGTGTTAGTAAAATGCAAGAGGGGTGACTTACCTATGCCTTCACGAATGGACAAGTTAGGTCCTATTATCTCCTTAGAATTCACCAAAAATTATATCACCAATGTAAAGATGATTGGTAGGAACGTAAATACTGCATAACTCCTCATCCCCATCATCTCTCTGCAATTGAACATCCAACAATCACATTAAAGACTAGAAACAATTAGTTATTAAGGGCGCCCAGACATTGTTCAGATATGAAGCCTTTATGAACAGTACAACAAGCCCATATAGATGGAAGACAATTCTTATCACCATTTCGGCATTTGAATAAATGAAGTCAAAATCTGCCAAGGAAAGGCTGCTGGAGATTGTCAATCGACCTCTTTCTTTCTTTAGTAATATAAAACTGAAGTACAATAGATCAGAAAAAAGCATACAAAAGTAATTGGATCTCTCTTACCTGCCTGCTTTAAGTACAGTGGAATTTCCGAAGATTCGCCCGTGAACAACAAATATCACATCAATGTTATTAACTGAGAAAGTGACTGCTCCATGCCTAAGTTCCCTGGAAGTGGAAACAACCACCCACCCAAGAAACATTCTTATCAAATGGCAACATTAATTAGAAGTTCCTGTTTTCCTCACCTCAGTCTACAGCAAGATTACCCAGATGCTTGCAGATGATTCAGCATTGGTTCTCAGTAAGCCTTTTCTCTTTTCTCTTATGCCTTGATCAGTATTCCTTTGAATTATCTAAAACTACAAGCCAAGACACAAACGTATCCCCATTTGATACGCATAGCCAGGATCCACCTCAGATCCATCGAGTCCCCATAGAGAGAATATCATTGCAAAAAGTGTGGAGACTACATAAATATACAAAGCAGACATGCTGTTCAGAAGAACATACAAATTGCAACCCCAGAATTAGTCATCTTGTAAAATTATGCTGCATTTTACCTGGAGGAGAACAGACGATGTTATGAAACCAAATGCATATTCCCCAGGACAAGGATGATGAATAATTGCAACCTCCTTGAAGGCTGTCGAATTTTGGTCCGTAACAGAAAAAGGTGGACTTATTACACTCTAACGGGACAAGAGAAAAAAAAAAAAAAAAAGGGCCATACCCTGCTAATTTTTTAGTCCACAACATACATTACAGTATTTTGATCACTTCACAGAATCAGAAGAGATCAAGTAGTGTAATAATCATGTTTGCAGTTGGAAGTCAGCACTGCTAGGAAAAAAAGAACAACTGCACGTATATATATATTGAACAAGGCTGTAGCTATTAGAAAATGAGATATTCTGAATTCACCAGTTAACTTGAATTTATTATGCTGTTCATCCAACTGCACTAAAACTTGGAACCAAAGAGAAGTACGTAAAAGTTGACAATTAAAAAGCGTTTCTCTCTCTCTCTCTCTCTCTCTCTCTCTCACTCTCACACACACACACACACACACACACACAACATACTCATTTATAAATTAAGGAAACTGGTTTTACCTGGAGACATAGCAGCACTAATTTGCTTAGAAGCTGAATATATGTGCTTCATGAAAGGCATTCTCTTAATGAACCACTCTCCAAGCCAGAATACAGTGGCCCCCATCCATGACGACGCCAATATACCGACAAAGAATATAAAGATAAGCGATGTCACAAACCCAAGGCCAGCAAAAGATAGAGCCCTGCTTAAATGCGGTTACAAATCAATTCAAATGATGATTGAGTTGGAAACAGATTCATTGGATATAATGATAAAAATAGAAGAAGAAACTTAAGAAGGTATGACTAAAGTAATATATCAAGCATTTAAGGGTTCTTGGCTGGGGAATAGTTTTTTTTTTTTTTAGAAATAGTTTTTTTCTATTTTTACTTCGAAAAACAATTTCTGAGTAAAATAAGGCGTTTGGTGACTACATAAAGTTTCTATTTTTAAAATAGAAAAAGAATAGTAATACGTTTGGTATGATTTTTTATTTTTTGTATTTATTTATTTTTTATTCTTGCTCACGGATCGCCAACTGCCAGTCGCCGACCGCCACTGCACGATCACTGCCCACATCAGCGAACCGTTAGTGGTGGCTAGTGGGTTGCGGGTGGCGATTGTGTAGTGGCGATCGGTAGCAACGGCGATCGATGATCATGCGCAGTGCGGGGGCGGCGACGGCGGTGGTCGTGACGGCGGTTAGGGGCGGCGGTGATGAGTGGCTGGCGATGGTGGCCGGGGTCTCGACGGCGGTTGGGGGCGCGACAACGGGCGGGCGGCTGCTGCCTTGCGGCGACGACCAGCGGTCGGTGGCGATCATAGAGGTCGAGGGTGACCGGTGGGCTGTGGGTGGCAACGACAACAATGGTCGCTGCTAGTGGGGCGACGGTTGGCGATGGCTGGCGGTCGGCTGACAGTGGCTGCGGGTAGTTGGAGGTGGCTGGTGGTTGGCAAGCAGCCACCCAAGGCCGCTGCAAGCAAGAAAAAGAAAAGAAAAAAATTGGCTTATTTCTAGAAATTGTTCCCTGAACAAGAAACTACTTTCCCGAGAACGAAAGTTTACCAAACGGATTTCTTTTTTTTTTTTTTTTTTTTGTTTTTTGTTTTTTGGAACAAAAGAACAGAAATTGAGAGAAACAAAAACGTTACCATGCAGGCCCTAAAAGTTTATGCATATGTTCATACATCTCAATCTAGATATTACAACAACGGTGGCATGAATTCGAGACTTCATAGCATGACGCAGGGTAACTTACAAGTATGAAACTATAATAAAAAGAGGCAACAATTTAAAAGTTGTGTTTGCCTTCCAGAATATCTTCACTGAGATTTTTCATCCGATGAGCATATCTTACGGCTCAAGTGCCCACTTAAAGTACTTAAATACCCTTGACTGATATACAGTGTCATGGAACATTGCACAAAGTACAAAGACCCTCCTAAATGATGTCATTGAAGAGTTGTCTTTAGTCCGTGCAGTCAGTCCATAACTTGACAAAGACACTGGGTATAACCCCTACAATTCTCGATTTGGGTGCACCAATCCACTAAGAATTGGTGATATGTACCAGCATATGCCCTTGCAACTTAAATGCAGCAAGGCAAATCTTATGGTGCTAGCTTATTCTGGATTGTGCACTCTAAAACTTAATAAGGTCCAGAAAATACCAATCACAATTCAGACATGTAACCCATACCGGATTGGAACTATAGGCAGAGCATAAATTTGGAGAGTCGGAATACAGCAACTTCACTGAATCCGTGAGCATAAGGGAAAAGCCTCTACAAACTTAAGAAGTTTCATTTATGGACCATATCAATTAACTTCCAGATTTTCCAGTCTGGTTCGTTCGAATACTCCATAATTCCAAGATTTAGTTATTTGTGCAAGATATACAATAAAAGGAATCATTACATGTTAAGTATTCTAACTACTCACTCCAGCATTCCAACCATTACAACCATTAATAGCTCATGCGCATCATATTACAAACATATAAAAAAAACTAAAAACTAAAAACTAAAAACTGGACCAAAAAACAAGAGGTATGGAATCTCACCAAATGAAAAACCCATAAAAAAACTGAATAAATCACCAAGTGATAAAAAAATGTGACAGCAACTGGAAAGAGAACAACGCTGCAATTCCAAAAACCAAAAGGTTATATCAAGGAAGAATTTACATGGCAGAAATTACTGTCCAATACCACAACATCCTTGTCACAATATTACCATCTAGTCATGAACTTCTTTGAGACCCAACTCTGAAGGACAGCATAGGAAGCCCGCGGCACAAAATATGTGACAAACATAAATTGAAAAAGTCATTAGAGTTTTATCTGGGGGACTGAATCTGTTAGAAGATATGCAGAATTCCGAATCGCACAATCAAGGATCGATTTGATTATTGATTTGATTAGAAGATTAGAATTGTGTACATAATCAATTAAGATTAGATCTAGGCATAGATTAATTATGGGAATAATTTATTTCCTTTATTTTTACACAATTTGTATAATAGTTACAACAAGAATTGTACAAATTCATTATTGAAGTGAATAGAAAGAAAACCTGCTCCTTCTTCGGTCCTCGCCATTTGCAGATTTCCACCTTCTTTCATGGTATCGGAGCAGCCGAGTCTTTGAACCTAGCTTCCGCTTCCGCTAAATATTCGTCTCCTTGCTGTGACTTTCGTCGAAGTTCGACCTGCAAAGAAGGTTTCTTTTTCAGGCATAATGTCACACTCAGAAAATTTTTTATTTACCATGGCGAATCTGCAAGATGAAGCATCCATCACCAGGAACCAGCCTCTGCTAGAGATCATTCCCGCTGCTAGAATCATTCCTCGACATCGACTTCACCTGTTACAACTTAAACAACGGAAGCGGTGTTATTTCCAACTCAGCCCGTGCAATGGCGGCCCACACATGCTTAGTTCACTATGGGGCAACCCATGACGGGCCAGCCTTTCCAATGGATTCCATATCCAATTTATGTTGGGCCAAGCCCAAACTCTTCATCGCCTGGGTACGTGGGCCACCAAAGCCACGTCCAATTCGACGGGGGTCCGCCAACCACAGAAGGGGCAAACCCGACCGACGGAGTGGAGCGGATGCACGGGTCGAGCGAACCGGGTACGGGTACGAATCCCTACCCGGAATTTTGAATGCGGATTTTCATTCGGGTCGAATGAATTGGGTCAAGGGACGAATCCCTACCCGAATCATACGCTCGGTTTTCTCTGCTTTCCTCCGGGCGGCCTTTGCCGGACGACCATAACCCGGCGACCCCTTGTTTGTTTCCACAGCCAACGGGCCAGAGCTGCGACTAATTAGTCAACAACTGACTGGGCCAGAGACTTACCCCAAGTGGTTGCAAGAATTCCGGCGTGCCCTAGCGACAAAGGACAAGGATGGATTTCTTGACGGAACCATCCCAATTCCCCCCGACGAGCGTCTAGCCCAACTCTGGAGGAAGAGCAACCGCCTGGTCCGAACTTGGATCGGCAATTGTCTCTCCACGAGGTCTCGGGCCGAACTCCCACCAACAGAAGACGCCAAAGGGATGTGGGATAACATCAAGGAGATGTATGGGAGGTTGGATCAAGCAAAAATATTCACCCTCATGCAGGAACTCAGTAACTTAAAACAGGGGAATTCGACCATCACGGCTTGTTTCAACAAGCTATTGTCGTTATGGAACTATCTCGAAGCAGCAGAAGAAAAACTCGAGGGCCCCGAATCCACACTTCGACAGTACAAATCCATCAAAGATAGGGAAAAAGCAAGGCATTTTTTGCTCATTTTGAATGACAACTTTCTTACCTTTCGCTCGCAAATCTTGGCTATGGATCCCATGCCATCAATCGGGCGAATTTATCAACGGTAGTACAAGAGGAAAGCCAGTGATTCGCATCACCGGAGAGTGCGAAGAGCGGCGAGAGTATCGCTCTTGCAGTCCGCGGGGAGAGAAGAGACGGACCCAGCAAAACCCTAGTAGAGAAGAGACGCGGCGCACTAGGGTTCCGCGGAGAAGGGTCGCGAGCCTATAAAACGGAATGGATGAACGGCTCTGATCGAGCGTGCACATCCGACGGCTCATAGGAGACCGATCTTTTAAAAGGATCGGACGGCCTAGATGAACTCGCGACAAAAGGATCCGAACAGATTTTTGCCACGTCATCCAGAAATTTCAGACAAAATTTTAAAGGGAAGGGTAGATTATTTTGTGAGTATGGCAAGTGTACTAATCACTCAATTGACATTTGTTGGAAGCTGCACAGGAAACCAGCTAAAAAAGGAAAAAGGATTTCGGCGGCATACCAATTAGATGGATCTTCCGGCCCAAATTCTGATCACCCCATCACGTATGGACAAAAGACCAAGAATCGATGCAAGCTATGTAGAAATTGAATGTTTCGACAAAGGAGGCAGTTTTTCAGGTATCACACATAGCTTGGTTAACTCTATATCAAGGAAAGCATGGATTATTGATTCAGGGGCAAGTGATCATATTATATGTGACAAGAGTCTTTTCTCAATAATAAATGAGGAGCTGAATTTTCCCATTTCCGTACAATTGCCTAATCGAAATATTAACCATATTAATGTGACAGGAATGGTTAATCTCAGTCCTAAAATTATTCTTAAAAATGTCCTCTATGTCCCATAATTCCAGTTCAATCTCATTTCCATGTCAAAAGTTTGCCAAGAAAATTCATGTCGAGTAATATTCAATGCTGATACCTGTTTATTTCAGCCCTTTCGACCGCGCATTGATGGGTCAGTAGTATTTCGAAGGACTATTTTTTGGTCAAGACTCCCAAGTAATTTTGATTTATCCAGCTTTCCATTGAATAAATCCTCCTTGTGTAATTTGAGCTTGAATGACAAAAATTCTCTTATGCATATGAGATTAGGCCACGTGCTACCTTTCCTTGTCCTAAATGTCCCATTTGTCCACTAGCAAAGCAGTCTCGTTCTCCTTTTCCATCTAGTAATTCACGTGCTAGCAAAATATTTTCCTTGATACATGTTGATATATGGGGACCTTATCATAAGTTTGGGAAATCAATCCAACGAATTCGAACTGATAGTGGAGCAGAATTTTTCAATCACAATTGCTCCATACTTTTCTCCTCTCATGGCATCCAGCATGAGAGTTCATGCACTTACACACCACAACAAAATGGAGTGGTTGAGTGCAAGCATCGGCACCTTTTGGAAGTCGCATGTGCCTTGAAGTTTCAAGCTTCAGTACCAAATGATTATTGGGGAAATTGTGTCATCACAGCAGCTTATTTGATCAACCGTATGCCCACCAAGATACTCAATGGACGAACACCATTCGAGTTGCTCTATGGAAGAAAACTAGATTTACAACATCTCAAAATCTTCGGTTGTCTTTGCTATGCTACAACATTAGGCTCTCGAGACAAGTTGAGCCCACGTGCTCGAAAGTGCATTTTCATGGGTTATCCTAATCTTCAGAAGGGCTATCGAGTTCTTGATGTATCAACAAAGGAATTTCTCATAAGCCGTGATGTATTCTTCCATGAAGACATATTTCCTTTCTCCAACATGGGGTCACCAAATGAGAATCTCGACATCAGTTCTAATTCTCATCCTCTCTCATTTGACGACGCACTCTCTCCAGACCATGGTTACATACCACTGGTTCAATCAAGGAATCCATCCTACACTCTTGCAATTATTCCAAGAGGGATACCATCTCCAGTGGAGAATCCACAATCATCGCAAACCCGACAAAAGAGGAAGCTGAAGATGCCAACAATGCTGAGGAAGCAATCAGCCATAATGTCTCGCCACTCAACTCCAATGAAACAATTCCCACTTTTGCTGAAGATCATCCAAGACGCTCTCATTAGGCCACTCGACCTCCGACGTGGACCAAAGACTATATCCGTGCCACTCACAACTCTCCGTATCCAATATCCTGTCTCCTCCTATGCTTCCTTTCATAGACTATTAGAGGAACATAGATGTTGCATTAGTCACCTATCGAAGAACAGAACCATCTAGTTATGATAAGGCAACTGTTGATCCTAGATGGCAGCAAGCCATGGCAAAGGAGTTAAAGGCACTAAATGACAACCACACATGGGATCTTGTCTCATTGCCACCTAATCGAAACCAATTGGGTGCAAATAGGTCTACAAGATTAAATATCGTGCAGATGGATCAATTGAACGCTACAAGGCACACTTGGTATCCAAGGGATTTACTCGGTGAGAAGGTTTTGATTACCACGAGACATTTTCCCAGTTGCCAAGGATGTCACGATCCGCTCTTTTTTGACTGTCGCTGCCATCAATGATTGGAGTCTACATCAAATGGACATGCACAATGCATTCCTCCATGGCAATTTAGATGAAGAGATATACATGGATGTTCCTCAAGGTTTACAGAGACAGGGGGAGAATAAAGTGTGTCGTCTCCGCAAATCCCTTTATGGGTTAAAAGCAAGCATCCAGACAATGGTATGCAAAATTTGCAAATGCTCTTACAACAGCAAGCTTCCAAAAATCAAAGCATGACTATGCATTGTTCACAAGGAACAGAGGCATGTCATCTATTTTTTTTTTGATGATATATGTCGATGATATTCTTCTTATGGGAAATGATAAGGTTGCCATAGAAAGATTCAAGGAATACTTGCATGCTACCTTTCATATTAAGGATTTAGGAGCACCTAAATATTTCCTTGGAATCGAAATTGGTTGATCCGATCTAGGAATCTCCCTTAGTCAACGAAAGTTTATATTGGAGATTATATCAGAAGCAGGGCTATCGGGATGTAAACTAGTAGCAATTCCCATCGAGCAGAACACTAAATTGACCTCTGCAGCTTATGATGAAGGTATATCCAAAGATGACGACCCCATACTCAAATATCCATCTGGATATCAAAGGCTTGTCGGGAAACTTATATACCTGACAATGACGAGGCCGGACATCTCTTATGCAGTACAGACATTGAGCCAGTTCATGCATAGCCCAAAACAATCCCATTTTGATGCAGCTTTGAAGATTGTGAAATATTTAAAGAAATGTCCAGGACTTAGGATTCTTCTATCAAAGAAATGTGACATGAAGATGACAAGATACCGTGATGCGTACTATGCAACATGTCCTATAAGTCGAAGGTCGATCACGGATACCGCATTAAATTTGGGGAATCACTCCTTTCATGGAAGACCAAGAAGCAACCCACCAGTGTCTTTATCTTCAGCTGAGGCAGAGTATCGAGCTATGGCTAAGGCCACATGTCAAATAGTGTGGATGCGAGGTTTACTTAAGGATCTTGGGATAGAAGTGCAAGGACCAACCAGGCTTTATTGTGACAATGATGCATCTCTAAAACTTGCAGCGAATCCTATAGTACATGAGAGAACCAAGCACATTGAAGTCGATTGCCATTTCACTCGAGAAAAGATACAAGAGGGCGTGATTGAGACAAGAGGAATTGGGATAATGGAGCAGCCAGCAAATATCTTTACCAAGCCTCTATGTTAAAGACAACACGCATATTCAAGTTGAGCAAGCTAGGTGTCTTAGACATATACAGACCTAGCTTGAGGGGGAGTGTTAGAAGATATGCGAATTCTGGATTGCACAATCAAGGATCCGATTTGATTATTGATTTGATTAGAAGATTAGAATTGTGTACATAATCAATTAAGATTAGATCTAGGCATAGATTGATTATGGGAATCATTTATTTCCTTTATTTTTACACAATTTGTATTATATTTACAACAAGAATTGTACATATTCATTATTGAAGTGAATAGAAAGAAAACTGTTCCTTCTTCAGTCCTTGCCATCTGCAGATTTCCACCTTCTTTTAGAATCAAATACAATGTACTCAGTAAATTGGACTATTCAAAGCATGACTTAAGCCAAAATGACACATTACCCACAATTTAGTCTTCGTAAATAAAAGACCGTGTTTTACAGAAAATATAACTTCATCAAATTTGATTAAGAAGAAATGACACTGTTTTTCTTTCCTTATCTTTATGGGGGTGGCCAACAGCATACGGGGTCATTGTGCTACATAGGTTGAAGGACATTTCCCCAATAACTCAGTTTATGCAAAACTCATCGTATAACATGTTCCATCTAACAACTTCATTAAATTGCTTCCATAAAAGATGTTTTTTGATAGTCACACGGCCCAAACGGCCATTGTTTGACTCTCGAAAAATACCTCGCAATATGTTCGATTTTGCAAAGATTTTGGTCTACTTTTGGTTTTTGTTTTGTTCTACCTTCTGATTTTGTTATTTTTGCGTTGACTCTTGTGGTTGATTTTTGAAAAAAAATTATTGATGAGATTTGTTCCAAATCGTCTCACGTATGGCATACTTTTTTGTTTTTTTTGTGAATTATTTGGAAATGTTTAGTATGTCAAGACTGCATAGATCTGAGCCTAAGACAATCTGCCCTACACCAATCCAAAGTGCATTTGAGTGAAAATGAGTACATCGATGTGTCCATTTGGTCTTAAGATCTTCATGAAACTTGAAATACACATCATGCGCATTCCAATGATGTATAATTTGCATGATTTTCTCATCAATGGGTATGTCATTTTTTTTTTTGGTCGAAACTACCGATATATTATATCAAAAGAGAAGTACAGTCTGCTAGTAAAGTGTCGCTTAATACAATATCCTGGAAGAGAGGAGGAGGGAAAACAAGCCAATGACGGACCAGCCGTGAACCCTGTGGTCTTTGGCAGCCCAATCAGCAGCTAGATTGGCTTCTTGGCGGACATGCTGGAGAGAGACATTAGGGCATTGAGAAAACAGATCTTGAAGAACGGCGAAGAGGTGATGCTCCTTCCATGGCGGCTGTTGCTTCTGCCGAAGGACTTCTACCAGTAATAAGCAGTCCAATTCAAGCAAGACGCGATGGAGATGAAGCCTTTGCTTGATTAGGTGTTGGAGAGCCAGAATAAGAGCGTAGATCTTAGCTTGAAACGCCGATTGGGCCGGAACGCTTCTCATAAACATATCAGTAAGTGCTCCATTAAAGTTTCTGTAAATACAAGCTACCGCACCTTGCTCATTTCCTGGTAAAAAGCCCCATTAATATTGCATTTTATAGTACCTTTTTCGGGGTGTTTCCATTGTCGATCGGGATTGACGCTTGATTTTTGAAACCGAGGTTCGGAGGGCTGTAGAATCTGGAATATCCTACGCTGGGCTAGGGCATTCTCCACCGCTTGGATAGGATCCAGGGTTTGCTGCCTGAAGATTGCGTTGTTACGCTGACGCCATATCTCCCACAGCAGATTGGTAAGCACTTCAAAAGTTGGGGAGGTTAGAGAATGAGTGGCTCTAGTCACAACCCACTCATCCAGGCGACGCACAGAGGTAAGTGAGACTAGGATCCTGATCTTGGCATGAGTCCATATATCATGAGTCCAATTGCAATAGAAGAACAAATGTTCAATGGTCTCTGGAATATTTTGATTACATAGGGTGCAGTAAGGGTTGGGGGAGATATGTCTGTGGTATAGGTTTGCTTTAGTCGCAAGGGCGTTTTTACAAGCTAACCACATGAAAACATGGACCTTAGGAGCCGTTTCCATATGCCATATCTTTTTCCACAATTGAACAGGATTCTGATAAGAAGAGGAAGCAATAGTGGGAGGGTTTTGTTGGTTTGAAGATAGATAATGATAGCAGCATTTTACTGTGAATACACCTGAGGAAGTGGTAGTCCAGACTAATTGATCAGTACAAAGTGAAGGGTTTATAGGGGTGCTTAGGATCGCTTCACTTACCTGTGCATTAAAAAGGTTAGAAATAAACTCCTTCTTCCAAGTTGCAGTAGATGAATCTAATATATTAGCGACTATAGTGGGTTCCCCTTCCGCTGCTAGACCTCCTATTTTACCAATTGAAAGCCAAGTGTCTGCTCTAATGTTAATCTTGGATCCATCCCCCACTAGCCACCGAAGTTTAGGGAGAATAGCATCTCGACCCTTTAACATACTCTGCCACCCCCATGAAGGTCTATAGCCTGAGGTTGCATTTTGAAAAAGAAGACTGTCTAAAGTATAGGCCCTTGAAAAGCTGACTCCATATAGCATTAGGTTGCTGGAAAAGACGCCAAGCTTGCTTACCAAGCATCGCTAGATTGAAATTTATTAGATCTCCGAAGCCCATGCCCCCCCCACCTTTTCGAGTGCTTTAATTTTGACTAGTTCGTCCAATGAATACCTGATTCACTATGGTTTTTGCTCCACCAGTAATGCGAGATCTTCTTTTCTATTAATCTGCAGAGTGACGGGGGAGTTTAAAGATGGACATAGCATACTGAGGTAATGCCTGAATGATTGCTTTCAATAAAATCTCCTTGCCACCTTTTGATAAGAAGTTTTCCTTCCAACCAGCTAATTTTGCGTTAATTTTTGCCAGGATCTAGGAGAACATCTCACGTTTTGAATGTCCCCGGTCGAAGGGATGCCCGGATACTTGCCATATCTGCTCCACCACGTATTCGCAGCTTCTTTTGCTAAAGTATTCTGTAGAGTCATAGGATAGTTCTTGCTGAAGAATAGCCCCGATTTATTCCTATTGATAAGCTGTCTGTTGCTTGGCAATACTGGTTTAGTAGATTAGCAAGATTTTGGCATTCAGAAACTGTGGCTTTGAGGAAAAATACTGAGTCATCAGCAAAAAATAAATGTGATAGCTTAGGACAAGCTTGATTAAATTGGAGCCCCTGTAAGTGACCCATACTCACTGCTTGCTTTATAATTGTTGACAAAGCATTGGCAAGTAAAATGAAAATATAAGGGGATAGGGGTCACCTTGATGGATTCCTCTAGTAGGTTTAAAATATGGCAGCTGTTCTCCATTGAAACGAATACTAAAAGAAGCCGTTGTGATACAAGCCATGACCATTGTTATCCATCTATTTGTAAAGCCCAACTTTGTAAATAAGTTGCTAGAAAGTCCCATTCAACCCTATCATAGGACTTCTGCATGTCTGTTTTCAGAATAAGATCGAATCTTTTTGTTCTTGATCGAACTTTAAACTGGTGGAGTACTTCCTGAACGACCATGATATTATCTTGAATTTGTCTGCCACTTACAAATGATGCTTGTTCTGGAGTGATCAATCTAGGTAGCCACAACTTCAGTCTGTTAGCCATAACTTTAGAGATAATCTTGTATGCAAAGTTACAGAGACTAATAGGACGATACTGGTCGATGCTTTTGGGATGATGTACTTTAGGAACCAGGGTCAGCATCGTTTTGTTTAAGTTAGGATGCATGTAACCTGATTGAAAGAAATCTTGCACAGTTTTGACAATTGTCGTTTTGATGATACTCCGGTGATGCCTGTAGAAAAGACCGTTGAGGCCATCTGGTCCAGGAGCCTTGGAAGCACCCAACTGAAAGGTAGCTTGGTATACCTCCTCTTATGTTACCATACTCATTAGTTGATCATTCATTTGTGATGTAACTATTACTGGACATTGCATTAGAAATGGGTGAAAGTCTCGGTTTTCCACTGATTGATATAGTTGAGAAAAGAAACCCATAGTCATGGCTTTGAGTTGTTCTGGCTCCCATATCCAGTTCTGGTCTTCATCTTTAAGCATACAAATTCTGTTTCTTTGTCTTCTTTGCACTTTGTACAAGCATGGAAATTTTTTTGTCACCCCATGTCAACCGGTTAAGACGTGTTCGCATCGCCCAAAACTGCTCCTTTTGATGCCACAGTTGTTGAATTTCAATTCGAATTGAATTGGCTAACTCTTTATCTCCCATCTGATAAGATTTCCTGTTAGTAATGGTCTGTAGATGTTGCTGTAATTGAAGAATGCGCTGCCTAGCATTACTAAACCAAGACCCGCTCCAGCTAGCAAGCTTAAGGAGGTATGACTACTCTTCCATGCTGATTGAATCACCTCTTTACATTCGTAATGTTGACTCCATAAAGCTTTGTAATGGAAGGTCTTTTGTGGCTTGATAGATTGATAATGAGTGTACAACATAAATGGGCAGTGATTTGAGCCGATCGATGGAAGAGCAAACACTTCTACAGAAGGATATAATAAACTCCAATCCAAGGAGCGAGAAGACATGATCTAACTTCTCCTTCACCAAATCATCCCCATCTCTATTATGAGACCAGGTAAATTCACAGCCTTTATTGTCCAATTCTATTATAGCGCAGTCATTGATTAATTTCCTAAAAGATATCATTTTGGAATAAATTGCTGGTCTTCTGCCTACTTTCTCCCAGGGGGATAGGAAATCATTGAAGTCCCCAACACACATCCAAGGTAAGTGATTTGCTGCGTGGATTGTCCGGATTATATCCTAAAAATCCTACCGAGCTTGGTATATTGCAGGGGCATGCAGGCAAGTTACATGCATCAATGCAGCTGTCTGAGGATCCAAAACTATCATATCTACAAAATTCTGCCCCGAAGTAATAACAGTAACATCGAAAAGGTCAATCCAAAACACTGCAAGACCTCCAGACAAACCTGCTGGATCCCTAAAAAGATTGAGAGAAGTGAAAACGACGTTGTAAGTTCTTCAAAACTGATCCTACATTCTTTGTTTCCATTAAGAAAACTAAATCGGGCTTTTTCAGAGGCTAACAAAGCCTTTAGGGCTTGAATTGTCAGGGGATTGCCCAACCCCTAACAATTCCAACTTAATATTTTCATTTGGAACGTGGTGGCTGTTGAGGGCCGGCCGCCAAAGCCTAAGGAGAGTGATCATCAGCCACAAACACAGGGGTGTCCAACAGTTGAGTTTCATCCAACTCAGAAGTATAATTAGATCGAATCTCATAAGGGGAGTATCGCTTAGTTTTCTTGCTTGATCCCATTGCTATTTGTGTTTTAGGGGTCTTTTGTTTCTTCGTTGAGGAATGTCTATGGAAGAGCTTTGAATACCCTTTAACTTGGCATTTGCAGGTACCAAATTTGTGGTTTTGGAGATTGAATTGAGAGTATCCATCCTAGTGAAAGGTCCAGATGGAATAACAGGGGTGGAAACAGGGGTCTCTAGAACGGGATCTATTGGAGGTAAAGTTGGGAAGGGAGGGGCATAGTTGGAGGGGTTTCAGGTATGGTCTCTTCCATGGGCTCGATAAGAGATATAGGATTGTAAAATGCATCCCAATAGGGGCTATGCTGTCTCGACCTCTCGCCCTCGCCACGGGCCGTAGACTATTGTTACTCGACCCTCAAATTGAGCTTCCTCATAAGGGTAATCTTTACATGATGCTGCATAATGCCCAAGTTTCCCACAAGAATAACAATAGTGGGAGAGTCTCTCATACCGAAAATCAAGCCATAGGGGTTTTCCTGCGATGCTAATGAGCTTGCCTGTCTTTAAAGGTGTTTGCAGGTCAATTTCAATGCGAACCCTCCCGGAGGTATCGGGTTTCACTTCCAGCACTCTTCCCATCTCGCTGTACCGCTCGACTTAGAAGTTGAGGAGTATTCCATTCCAGAGGTAAGCCTATTACATGAACCCAGAATGGACACTTGGAGAAATCATAACAGTGTAAAGGAGTATTTGGTTGCCATGGGCACAAATTGACTAGATGACCAGATAATAACCAAGGGCTTCCATCTAATATACGTCGTTTTTCTATTTCAGATCGAAATTTGATGATGTAGATGCCACCATCGCTAGAGGATATTTCCACATGATCAACACGCCACGCTTTCTTCATCGCGATTTGAAAAGCAGGTAAATTGACAGTAGGGTTTGTGAAAATATTACCCACAAGGATGAGTCGACACTCTTTAATGTTGTCCGTGGCATGTACATCTTCCCAGACCTCCAATTCTTGTTCCGAACATAGACGTCCCAGACGGTGACACAGTGAAGCAATGCGCGATGAATTATCTTTCTCATATGTAGCCATAATGAAAAGAGAAGTTACTGATATAGATTAATTGACAGGCACCTAGGTCAGAGCACAAGCTTTCATGGGTTGCATGTCAAGGATCGACCACATGCAATAGAGAAACTTCGGAAGTAAAGCAAGGTAAGCGGCTAGTATTACAAGTAACCAGGGTAGAAAACCAGAGAAGAACTTCAATGGATGATGAAGAAGGAAGGCGTTTCACTTGAAATTCCAGTTGCGACAATAGAGTTTAAAGAGGATGAAAGCAAGGATAGTCGGAGAGGGTAATTCAATTTGTTCAACTGAAAGACATGAAGAGGAAGACATGAAGGAAGACTCGAGCATGTCACGAGAGAGAACTCTACCATAACCGAGAGAATCACCTAGCTCCGATATTGCATCGATATTGGCATGGTCATTTCTTGCATTTCTATTCATGCCCTCATTGGGTATGTCATTTGCATGTTCAAATACATTTAGGTTCCGATACAATTAGACATTCCATAGCTTGCATCCGTTTTAGCTAATTTTGTCATGACTTGCGCGATCTCAATGAGGTTTTGAGTTCTTAACAAGAAATGTTCATCACTGTTCGTTCCATATGTGAGATTTTTCCTTAAATTTTTGCATGTTCTTAGATAATCAAAATCATGCTTGTTTTGTAATGCTAAGATTAGATTAGAGTTTTATCATATATGCACTTTACCATGCTTGTTTGGGTCTCTTAGAGACCAAATCTCATGTTAATGCCTTCGTGAATTTTGAAGTGTGCATTACAAGGTTTATGTTCATGCATAGCGCATCTTGAATGATTGTCATTTGGTATATGAACACTATGCCTCAATTAAGCTAGTTGCATTTCGAAATCTTCAAACATGTCATTATACTTTTAAGTCATTTTTGCAATATCATTGACTTGCATGTTTTCTTCGCATATCAACTTAGGATTACATGTTTACCCTAATCATTCGGCTTATCAAATTCTTTGTCATATGCAAATTTCATGCCGTTTGTGCATTGTCTAAGTGATTTTGAGACTCATTCAATTTATGCTATGTTCTAGTTTGTTGATGACTAATGCGCACACGTCCACAAACCTCAGCTTTAGAGCATCAAATTGACTTCGATTGAACCCGAACCCTTCTAGAAAGTTGTAAGGTATGCTTAGACCTTTCGAATGTCACCTAGTTTCACATAATTTGCTCACCGTTAGACCAATTTTCCACTTTTCTAAGCTAGATTAGAATTCTGACCTAGGATTGAATTCGAAATCTTGTTTTCACCCCTGATTAGACAAGCTTTTGTTATCTTTGTACCAATTTTTCAGTAAGGATTCTTGAGCTAGACCCTCAACGAAGTTTGATTGTCATCCTTTTATCCTCATTGTGATGCAATTTAATGATTTTTAGACCTCATTTGATGGGGTAAGTCTCATTTGTGATGACTTGATAGTTCGTTGTCTTGTTAATTTCCTGATGCGATGAGGTGCATTATTAGATTTTTATAAAATCATGCTTAGCTTTTCTCAGGAATTTTCTTCTCGAAAGTTGTATCGTATCATGTTATGCATGCTGCGTAATTTTCTCAAGGACAAATAATCAATCGGTTCTTCCCAATTTTGTTGATCATCTTTGCCCCATTTGTGATGCTTTGTTGTAAATTTTTATTGTGAATTCATGTTAGGATTTTTCAGGGTAACTTGTGTGTGAAATTAGGGTTGGACATCTTCATGAAATCCATTCAAAATCCTTTGATCTTCGTTGTCAAGAATTTTCAATAAATGAAATGTTCTTTTGATCGCACTTTCTCCGAAACTGATTTGAAACATCGTTTCTTTGCACATCAAAGATGGCTTTGGTTCATGTAATTATTTCTGACATCAAATGCTTAAAATCTTTCAAACACTATATTTTGACATAAGAATTGTCATGGTTTTAGATCGTATCTAAAATGTTTATGAAGTCTATGAGTGCATGATATGCAAGCCCTAGACTGACTTAGACATTTAAGTATGTTCTATAACCAAGACGTTCCTTGTCTTAAATTTTTCCTAAAATTTTTCCAATGTTTGATTTGACATTGAGATTATCAAAGTTTGGATCTTATTTAAAATGCCTGCGATGTTTGTGAGTACATGATATGCGTACCAAATTAGCTTTGGTAATTAAATATGTTTCATAACTAAGATGATCCTTTGTCCAAAATCTTATTTTCCTTTCTCAAAATTTCAAACTCATTTTTTGAAGTATCACATGGACCACTTAGGCACGAAATCATGCCATTCATTTGAAATGTTTGTGTTTGTGATTGGCACGTGATCATTGAGTAATTGACCCTCCAATAGTTCATTCAATTGTTTGATTGTTTGAGAAATAAGGCTTAAATTCCTGCTTGTGTGTTTAATTTGTATTGATGCATGTGGATTTTAGATATATGTTAGGTGCAATGCTTGGTATCGTGGGGTAAATCTTGGGGATTCACTTAGAACATCTTGTTAGAGACTTATAAGCATTATTGGCCATACGAAAACAAAAATGGTCAATAATGGCTATAAGTCATGAAAATGAATTGGGTAGGTGTTTAGAGGGACTTTCGCATGGATTGCAAAGGCCCACCCCCAAGGTGGCCCAAATTTGATTAATTTCGAACCATGTTTTACTTAATTGAGTGATTTTAATTCCATGTCATGCTTTTAACTGTCTTGTCATGTATGGATGTTTCTTTTCATTGTACGTACCTAGCTTAATTTTAGGTTAGGACTAGATTAGGTCCTTGGAGTTTGAAGATCATCAAAACATGAAGATGATGAAAGTTGATGTCTCTTCCGACCATATTTTTGTACTAATCATCCCTGATATATGTCTTGGGTTCCTTTATTTGTATAAACACCCGACAACTTGTGGTTCTTTCCTTTCCTTTCCTTTCCTTTCCTTTTATTTCTTTTAAAGTTTTAGGATTGCATGATAGATTTACTGTTTTACTTGATTGTTTACTTACTGCCTTGTACTTTAAATTCAAGTGCGTGCTTTTTTTTATTATATTTTTTATATTTTTATCTTTCTTAGAAATAAAAGATGAAAATGAACATCCACGTGTGATCACTTAGTTTAGATTATTGACCCAAAAAGGTAAAAAGACATGCATGATCACCATAGGTAACATGACATATTGTTAGGAACCGAAAGGCGCTTATAGAAATATTAGTGTAACCCAAGTCCCCGAACCTAGATATCCAGTTGCGTAAAAATCGAGGGATAATTCCTAACCCTCGATTGGGTTTTCTAGTTGACCCCCAAAAACAAGGCTAGTGGCGACTCCGTCTTATTTTTTAGGTTATCTTAAATAATTATAACTTTTAATAAACCTACCGTGAGGGGTATGAACCTTAGGAAAAGGTTCATAATCATGATTTAGTATACTTGATATGGCAATACCTCAAAGGATGAAGTGATGCAATCCTTATGGGCGAAGACGTACTATCAGGAGGGCTACTTAATCGAAACCCTCAAACTCACCTTCACATCCAGTTTCCTTTCGATCTTAAAACCATCAATCAAGAGGGCTATTATGCCATCCTTTTGGTCATCCAGATTTTACATCCGGTTTCCTTTTGACCTTAAAATTGTCGATCAAGATGTGTCGTGACGTCGAGGTTGGGTCACAACAAATCCGCTGTCATGCGAGGTATGAGCTTTGGAGAGCTTGCAATTGCGGTCGAGCGAACTCACAAAGGTTCATTCCGAAAGGCGAGGTGATGATGTGTCATCTTACATAGCTTATAGTTTTTAATTTGTAAGAAAATTATTCTAATAAATTTAAAACAAGATAAATATATATAATTAAATAAAAGGAAGATAAGATTTTGTGAAAAATAATATAAACTAAATAAAAAAGACATACAAATTTTGACAAAGGAAAGCAACAAAAATTGAAATATTGCAACCCTCGTCACTTGTGGCCACTATGGCGACCTCCTCTAGGCAACATGAAGCGGGTTAGGGACCCTGATGAGATTTGTTGGGTGCAAATAATAGTTCTATAAACTATTAGGCTATATTTAGTAATATAGATTTCTCTCCAGGTATAAGATTGGATAGTATAGGATATGAAATTTAGATATTTTGCTATATCCTATCCATTATTTGATGAATTGCAATAATAAAGTCGGATATATTCATATTATATCATATACATTATTTGATATAAACGGCATATCGGTGTAAATGAATATCAAAGTTCACAAATAGAGACAATAAAATTCTCTCGCAACACTCTTGCCTATTTTTTTTATTTGACTTTTTTTCCTCTCTTTTTTTTTTAAAAATTATTTTCCTTTTTATTTCATTTCCCTTCCATCGTTCTCAAATAAAATTTTATTAAATAGTAAACTATACTGATATACCTAAAATACTAAAATATGTATTAAATATAAAAATATATTTATATTATAAGATATAATTAACTTAGAATATATAAATAATAACAAGATTAAATTAAAAAACTAAATTATTATTTTTATTATTTAAATTTCTTATATTATAATTTAAATATTATTTACATCAATATAATTTTATTTTATTAATTTAAAAGTTTGTTATTCGAGAAAAATAATTTTCCTATTATGGATATTAAAAATCCTATCTATTCTTATCCCACCTTCCTCGTGGGATAATTTTATTTAGGCTATATCCCTATTATGTTTGACTTTATCTTTGCTTGAGTAGGCACCGAACGCAAGATAAAATAATTTTATCTTATTCCGAATTTTATTCGACTATCAAATGAGGCCTTAGTTCTAAGTGAGAGGATAAAAAATTAACACTACAACAAAACCACTTACTTAATATGAATAATGCGGTCTTGTTCTTTTTTTAAGCTTTTAGCCGAAATGGTGTCTGATGGACAATGAGGGAGGATTTTTCATTATGCTTCAAAAGAAAAAAAAAGAAAAAGTATTACAGTGTTGCTATTTCAAGTCAACATGACACGCAGGGAATCCACATAGTTTTCTCCACCGGCTGTATTTCATTTAAATTAATTAATGAAAGGTTGACATAAACATATTAAGATATAATAGGGATTTAATTGGACTAATTAAAAGTTTCGGGGCAGTGGCGAACATTACTCAAATTTGATTTAATTGAATCAACCGAAAGTTCAAATATGACACTGCATATCAATAAAAGTTCACATATTGCTAGTACTATTGCTAGTACTGTTATCTTTTACAGCAACAGAAACTACATGTTCTTTACATCTCATATCAGAGAAGGCAAGAGATGTCAATCCACTGCATTTTGCAAATTCACTTCCTGATCACTCGGTGAAAGGATGGAAATAATTGTGAAATGGGATCTCCGCAGAAGTCTTCCCATAATCATTTCTGGTACCACGACTTCAAACTATAAGCATCGCACTATTCCTATGATGTTCATAGAGAAGCTAGCTCTGCAGTGAAAATAAAAAAATCACATGGCTGGGCTTAGTGAGAACTAAGAAGATATTCAAAAGGCGATCATCATTATAATTGAAAACCAAATAGAATAGCACATGAAAACTTCAAATCTTACCATCTCCTGAATTGCTCCAAATTTTTTGACGTTAAGATCACGAAGTTGCTCTAAGCTTACTGCAGAGAGTGGCATATCCAGGGGTACTTGAAAGCAAAGCTCACGTGAGACCTGTCGCATGGTAGGTCGAAGCCTCGGATCGTCTTGCAAGCACTTGAACGCTAGCTTGGCAATCAAGACCACGTCTTGCGCATCTCGAAGGCCAAGTCTAGAAGGCGAGAGACGTTGATCCAACACATCCTTCAACATCATTGACTCAGCTTGGGCGGACGATGAACATTCTCGAGAGATATGGTCTCCTGGATGCTTTCCCATGATTGTCTCTAATGCGATGACTCCAAAGCTATACACATCGCACTTTTCCGTAGGAACAATGGAATAAGCTAGCTCTGCAAGCGGAGAATCCACTCTTTTTTAATCTCGATTACAAGTTGTATTCAAGTCGACAACATTAATTCTCATGACGTGACGTGTGACGATTACAAGTACAGATTTCCACTTAATCAACTCCTACAACATTGATTTGAGTATGGGAGTTTATGCTTTGGCAAAAATATAAAAAATTTGTTCGCCCCTTAAAATAAGGGCATCTTCTAGGTAATGCAAACTTAATATCCTTGAAATGGATTGATTATGATCGTTTTCTCATTTGCCAATTCTTACTTACGAGGAAAATCGAAAAGCATTTTCATCAAGACCGAACTTCTTTTTTTGGTCGGTTCCAAGACCGAACTTGAAAGCTCTAAATAAATACACCAAAATTTCCATGATATGTTTAAATAACTAATGAATTGCACTAAACAAGTAAAATTTCAATAATAGAAGCACGAGACCTAATGCCATTGAAATTTGAACAAAAAAGTTTCTGAAGTACCTGGAGCAATATACCCGATGGTACCAGCAATAGCCGTCCAGTTTGATGAATCTGGCCTCAAAAAGTCTTGCAGTGCCAAAATCGGAAACATGAGCCTCATAATCACAATCCAATAAAATGTTGTTACTAGTCAAGTCTCGATGAATCAACGGAAGAGAACATTCGTGATGCATATAGGACAATGCATCCACAACTCCTCGGACCACACTTATCCTCTTGTCCCATTGAAATTCTATTGCTCTCTGATCATCTTTCAAAGTCGTTCTCAAGCTTCCTCTTTCCATGTACTCATACACCAAAAAACAGCGTTGGGGATGAGAGTAGAAGCCATAAAATTTCACGATGTTTCGATGACGTATATTTGTCAAGGCTTGAATTTCCCTTTCAAATGATACCAAATCAACAATCTCAACATCTTCTTGGGATGACAAGGTTTGCTTGATAGCAAACGTTTGACTTTCTGATATCTCGGCTTTATAAACAATTCCATATGCTCCTTCACCCACATAGTACTTGGAGTCAAATCCTTCGGTGGCTTCAATGATTTGATCATAGAAAACTTTGCCATCATAACTCAAAATACTCATGAAATCCAAATCATTTACCCGTTCATTATTTTTTCTCTTCATAATCCTTCTTTGATGATGATTGATGATTACAAAAACAACAACAATCAAGGTGCAAGAGAGAAAGAGAAACCCCAACAACGAGATAATGAGGATAATTGTGATTCTGGCTCTAGCATGTTGATTACGTTTCTTGATCCTGATAGAATTGCAGTTCGGTAAACGAACAACATTTCCACAAAGCCCTTTGTTATGTTGAATTACCTCAAATGGAGCCTCATTGAAAGCCTTGACATTGGGGAGAGGACCTTCTAGGTCATTGTAGGATACATCAATAGAAGTCAAGGCCCACATATCATCAAAAGCATGTGGGATGTAACCCGATAGGCTATTGTGGGAGATATTCAGAATTTGCAAGTTTCTCAGTATCGCAAGCTCTCCTGGTATATGTTCTGACAAAATATTATAACTCAGATCAAGAATCTCAAGGAATTGTGTGTTGCCTATCTCAGGAGGAATGCTTCTCCAAAACTTGTTCCTGCTCAAGTTCAAGCTCAACAAGCTTTTGCATGAGCCTAGCTGCATCGGTATTGATCCACTCAATTTGTTTGATGCTAAGTTTAGATGTGTCAAATGAGATAAAAGCCCAATCTCAATGGGGACATTTCCCATGATGGCGTTGCTGCTTAGATCGAGTTCTAACAACAATGATAGGTTTCCCATTGCCCTCGGAATCTCCCCACTTAAATTATTTGAAGAAAGGTCCAGTAATTGTAATTGAGCCATCCTTCCAAATATTACAGGTATCGCACCAAAGAGGTTTTTGTTCGATATCCTTAAGCTCATCAAATTATGACAATGCTCCCATTTCCATGAAAGTTTGTCTCTCAAATGATTATGGCTCAAGTCCATATAATTTAGATGCGGATATATTCCGAAAGAATCTATTATGTTTCCAGTGAGTTGGTTGTTGTCAAGCCTCAATCTAATTAATGTGCTACAGTTCTTTAGGCTTGTGGGGATGGGACCCATGAAATGATTATTAGAGATGGAGAAATTTTGCAATGATCTCCCAAGACATACATCTTTTGGCACTTCCCCTTCTAGGTCATTATTATGTAGCTGCAAATAAGTCAACCGTGTTAACTTATTGAATTCAGAGGGCAAGGAACCAAAGAATTTATTGTAGCCAAGGTCCAATCGAGTTAGATTGGCTAGGCTTCCAATTGATGCGGGGATTGGACCAGTCAAATTATTACCCGTAAGATATAACATTTTAAGAGAAGTGAGCCTCCCGATTTCTGAGGGTATCGGTCCAGAAAGTCCATTTTGATAGAGGGAAAGAAGAGATAAACTTGTCAAGTTGACGATTTCTGAAGGTATGGGTCCCGAAAGTCCATTTTTGAAGAGATAAAGAAGAGATAAACTTGCCAAGTTTCCGATGGAGCTAGGAATTGAACCGTTGAGATTGTTCTTTGATAGGTCAAGTTTAATAAGAGAAGTAAGCCTCCTGATTTCTGGAGGTATGGGTCCCGAAAGTCCATTTTGCCATATGTAAAGAATTTTCAAGTTCCTCAAGTCACTTATCTCTCTAGGAATGGAACCAAAAATATTATTGCTTGAAATGCTAAATTCAGTTAAATTGCCTAATTTTCCAAGAGAAGCAGGAATGGGCCCTGAAAGTTGGTTTTTCCATAGATAAAGATGAATCAGGCTACTCAAGTTTCCTAGTGAAACAGGGATAGGACCAATCAACTTGTTTATGGCAAAATGAAGTTCCAAAAGAGAATCCAACTGTCCAATCTCCTGAGGGATGTGCCCACTTAGGTTGTTTGCATATAGGTACAAATAATGAAGACTCTCTAGCATGCCTAAACTAGGAGGAATGTCCCCAGACAGTTCATTGAAGCAAAGATCAAGCAAGCTGAGTTTGGAAAGGTTACCGATATTTGAGGGAATGGAGCCATAGATCGAGTTGTTGGCAAGTTCAAAGCTAACCACACTAGTTAAGAGTGAGAAGTCAAGGCCGTCTAGAGTTCCTCTCAAACCAAGATAGGAAAGATTTAGATGAGCAATGGCTCCAAAGTCGTCACAAGCAACACCGGTAAAGCTGCAAGGATTGTCGTTGTGCCATGAAGAGAGGAGAGACTGGCTATGATTGTCAAGAGTAGATTTCCAATTCACGAGAGCCTCTGCTCCATCCTTATTCTTAGTCACGTGGATAGTGGAAAAAGAAGTGGAGGAAGTAGAAACACCTGCACCATGAAATGAAATGGTGCCCACCAAGAAGAGCGAGAAGAAGAAGACAGCTAAAGGAGATTGGGTGGATAACAAAAAGGAAGAAACCATGATTCGGGGGATGGTTGGGTTTTGGGAGGTGCGAGATGGTTGAGGTCTGCATACTATTAAAAAAGATTGATGACCATATTTATAGATTGGAAGATCACTCCCCAAAAGCTTCTATCGAGGACAGTTCTTATTACGGGTGGACCGCGTTTTCCGGAGAAGGAGCCCCTCTCATTGACGATATATTTGCAAGATAAGAAGTCTTTCCCTTTTTTTGGTCAACTTAGCATGCGCCGTGGGGGATGATGAGTGAATTGCGCAGAGCCACATATTCTCAATCGTTGGTCACGCTTGACTTACTTTTCCAAGTCTTTTTTGAGATTGCCATGTCAACAATATTTGTGGCAAATGAAGTCCTGATCATGGTTCAAAATTGACACTCAGACTTTGGGTAGATGAGTAGGATAATGAAAGGGAATATACATTATGTGGGTTTTTTTTTTTTCCAAACAATAATTTGTAGAAATTGACCAAATTTTGATCTTGCACAATTTTTTTCCATCTGACATCCGATTGACTCGGTTCCAATTCTGGCGAAACTGTTCTATGACGTGCAGGTGATAAAGATTCGAGTGATTGGTCTGTGGAGAGAGCTTGGATCCCTTTTTGCAGAGTAATATTTATGCTTCTCTATCTCGGAGAGAAAACAAAGCAGCAACAAGGATGTGAGAAGGTTACTTCAAGGGAACCTAGGCCTTCAATACTGGAACAAGGATTTCGGGAGTTGCTGAAAGTTCGATTAACAAGTTATTCAAGGAATCTTTTCTATAAATGATAACGTAATTCTTTAATGCAGAAAATTCAAAACTGGGGATCTTTGATCTTCCGGATTTTCATAATAAAAGGGATGAAAACATACATTATCCATAACAATACCGTTGAAAATGATTTGTTGCATAAACCAATGAAACAAAGAAATTTGAGTTCTCTCCCTTAATTTGTGCTTTTCCTTAACTCGATTTATTTGATGAATGATAGAATACAACGTTCATTCATTGCTAATGGGTGGAGAAAGATATGCTATCAATAAGTGACTTCCATCAAGTGTCTTTTTACTTCGTAAGAGTCGCACTTCTTTGGAAGAATGGTAACTTCTCAATAGAATTGTACCTTTTCATCCTTTTCATAGCCAATATGTTTTAGCCGTTATATAATTATTAAACCATTAATTAATAACATCACTTGGCCCTTATGACATTCCTTTCATGGTTTAATAAAGACAATCACAATAGCATTATGTTAAATTTTTTTCTTAAATTGGCTATCATATAATATTCCAATTAAGTAAAGAAAATTAATGTGAGTCATACGCTTGTATGTCATTAATTAACATAGTCCATTCCATGTACTACAATGATAGCTCTCTACTTAACATGAACCATAAGTAAGAAATATAGTAATGGTCCAACTAAATAAAACTGGGCTAATGTCAAATTCACACAAAACAAAATGTAAATGAGAGAAATATCAATGCAGTTATGAAGTGCTGCTTCTTAGCCAAGAATTGAAATGGAAATGCTACTTTTCCAAATTTAGGAGAGCGGATGAGGCTGAACTGATTAAATTTTGGGCTTTACTAGAGGGACAAAGCTGAGAAAATGAAAGGCCGGATCAAAAATTTGACTTAGTTTGACGTCGATAACATAAACCTCGGGCAAAAATGTCTTCTTTTTTTCCATTGTTGGGATGATAATAGAGAATGTGTTTTATACAACAAAACATCACTTAGGATGAAATAAGGTGTAATCAATCAATCAAGAGTGAAATATATGAACAGAGGGTGACAGGTAGGACGAGATTCACAGTACGTGGGTAATCACGATCGACCAATCACACCATGTTTCACCGCCATGAATTTTTATCTATCACATAAAGTGCATTTCATGACATGTGTATATTTTCACACTAAGTAATCGTCACATGCCAACATTTGTAATCCGTCCGTTGAGGGTTTCTTTTGCACTGGCGGTATTTCTTTTGGAAAATCCAACATTTAGAAAAAAGCCAATCACTCCTGTACAATTCTTTCTTGTTTAATAACACATTTAGATCTTTCTTATTAAGTAAGTCAAATTTGATAGTTACCTGTGTAATTAATTTCGCTCTTTTATAATCTAGCCACTGATAACTAGTCAGACACTTAAATCTAATCTTGATTGATTGCCAAAGTGTTACCGATCCGTAAAAGAATGAAAGAGACGTAAGTGGGGCAGCTCATGGAGAAAGGAGGGGCTGGAATCTTTTATAGAGACAGCATTGGCCCCGCAACATTTGTGTTTTCTTTTCCTCTTTCTGTTTTTGACAAGCTTCTCGTACATGATCAGAGGCAAGAAAGACGGAGTCTCCAGCAATTTTTCGCTTTTTCAGATGGATTCACACTAACAGTAACTACAGAAAACTCTTCTACTAAAAAATATTTACACAAACGATCTTATATGTCTTTGATTTGAAATGCAAGAGTCATAATCCTCAAATTAAGAGTTGTTTCGAACTTTATATTTTTGGAATGACTATTTAGGAAATCCTCGTGAACAAAACCTTATAATATGGTATTTACATGAAATTTCCTCATTCTTAGTATTAAACAAGTTCCCAAGAGTCCTTAATTGATCAATGATTTATGTTTCATATTTCATTTATTTTTTGTTTGTTTGGGGATATACATTGATCAATTCCGGTCATAAATAATTTCCGTCATAATCCTCAAATCAAGAATGGATTAGGCAATCCACATATAATTTTTGGGGATGCGTACTCTATTTCTTCTATGAAGATTATAAGAAGTAATTAATTCAGCACTCAACAAATGCGACACCCTCGATTCGACCTTGATTTTCAAAACGATTCCTATGGTGGCAAGTCTTTGAAGTGGGATTTCGATGACAAGTAGCAAACCATGAAAACGTCAAGAAGGCCATTCTAGGGTGTAAACTCGATTTCTCATCGCGGAAAGCTAAAATTTGAGAAAGTGGAAACAGGCCCCGAATGATGACCCAAGTGGACCCAAGCCCGCATTGGACAACCCAATGGGCTTAAGCCCGCATTGGACGGCCCAATAGGGCCCACACCCATGTTGGGTGGCCCAAGGCCCCATGCCCAAGGAGATGAGCAGCCTGAGAGGGCCATGGACCTCCAAGCCCATCTTAGCCTTATGAGATCTAAGCATTTAATGCACCCATGTGCATGAATAGTGCCCAAATCTCCTTGCAAAAGACCAAATTGATCTCTCTTCAAAGCTAAAGACCAAGGGGGCAAGAGTGGAATTGGGCAAGGAAGGGGGCAGCCACAAGCTTGGAGGAAATTAGATGGAGGACAACCTAGCCTAGTCTAAAGCTTGACCTAGACCTATTAACCCATGTGTGAATATCTCCTCATTAATGGCTTGGATATTTATTCTTCAAGAGGCAATCCCATAATTGGATGAGAGGATTTCATGGGATTGGATGGTATTAAACATCAATGACCAAATCTCCCTCATTCTCTCTCTCTCCCCCAAAACCCGGCCACCACCACTCTCTCTTTCTTCTCTCATTTGTTCACTTTGGCACTCACTCTCATCTTTCCTCTCCCTTTTGAGCTTGGCCAAACCACCTGTGGCATCCCAAAATTCAAGTCATCCTCTAGAGAAATTAAAGCCTATAATTAGGTAATGAAATTACTTATGGTCTATGTGTTAGCCATTAGTTTTCTTAAGGCTAGGTGTTATTATGCTTGTGAATTTTGAATTTAGGACTATAGGATAAATTAATAATCTATGCTTGGCCATGTACTTTATAAATTATATTTCAATGAACAAAATGTCTCAAGACTTTGGCCAAGATGAAAATTGAAATTTAAAAATAATTATAGAAATGAATTAAAAAAAAAAAAGAAGAAGGGAAAAATGGGTTAATTTTCGAATGGGCCTTAAGCCCATTTGGCCTAAGCTTTTAATGGGCCAAGTTGGCCGGCCCAATAGAGGCCAAGAGGAGTGGTCGACCAGCCCAACTCCAAGGCCCATGATGCATGCAATAGGACAAGTGGCATGGAGGAGGTGAAGCATGGTGGACACTTGCCTTCCTCCACAATTACACTTGTCCCTCATGCAATCTAAGAAAGCATGCAATATAAAAGGGAAGAAGAGGAGAGAGAATGGCTGGTTAGCCATTCGGCCAAGTGAGGGAGAGAGAGAGAGAAATCGTGCGAGAGAGAGAGGAAGCCGAGAGGGAGAGAAAGGAGCCCGTTCGCCGCCGTCCGCTCGTGCTGTTCGTGAGGTCTAGAGGCAAGTTGGGAATCCACTTTCTACTCTTGCACCAATGGTTTCGCATGAACTGTTTGGAGTCAGAAACTTGTTTGAGCTTGCATGTGTCTTTAGAGTCCGATTTTGGCTTCGATTTCTTCATGAAAGTTGTAGCTAACATCTTAAAATACAACATACTGAAATTTCGTGGAAAATGATGGAGATTTGAGGGGTCAAACTCTCATCCTACGGAGAGGCTAGATCTGGAATATTTTCGTATGAACTGTTTGAGTCAGAATGTTGTGAGAGCTTGCATGCATATTTAGAGTTCGATTTTGGCTGTGATATCTTCATGAGAGTTGTAGATAACATCTTGAACTACAACATACTGAAATTTAGTGGAAAATTATGGAGATATGAGGGGTTAAAGTTCTATTATACGGAGACCCTAGATCTGTGAAGTTTTCACTGACTTCTTGATGGATTCTTGTTTGCATGTTGATTTCTGTTGAAGATTTTACTTCGATGTATTCATGAAAGTTGTAGGTAACACCTTAAAATACAACATACTCAAATTTGAAGCGAAAAGAACAAGTATAACTTGGTAAATCGGCTAGATCTTGGAGACAATGATTCTGGTGAAGTATTCCGAGACACCCGAGACTTCATGGACTTAAATGGTGACCATAATTTGGTTATTTGAACTAGATCTCTTCATGAAAATTGTAAATGACACCTTGGTACATAACATACTCAAATCTCAGAAGAAACTAAAGAGAATAGATGGGTGAAATCTTAATATTTCGGAGATGTGTATTCTTGACGACGCGGTAATGGTTCCAGAGGTTTCGTGGGGTTGTATAAATTAATCTAAAACGAATTTGGCTTAGAGTTATTAATGAAAAATGCACGAAAATGTGTTGGCTATCACCCTGTAAAATTTCGTAATTTTTGGAGGCCATATGAGTATTTTAATCGAATTTATTTGGAAACTGTGCAATTCTGGTCATTATCCGAATATCATGTGCTATTTTGTGGAAATTGTGAAATTATGTGAAATCCAATTTGGCCATGAATTTCGTATGAAATTGTCATCCTATTGATTTTTTTAGTGATTGTTTGAATATTATGATTTTAGGAAAATCATAGATATTGAATTTAATATTTATTTATGAAAATAAATAAATATAATAATAAAATTAAATAATAAAATAATAAAAAATAATAAAATAAAAAGGGATTATTTTATTGGCCATAAATTCCATTGAATTTATTAATAAATAATTATGCATTGTTACATGTATAATAAGACATTGATTTATGTATGATCATGAATTAGGATGCATGTGTGAATCATATGCCATGTAATAATGAGATTAAAATGATGGTGAGTGTGGATAATGATAAGTGAGGAAGTGGTTGTGGTGGATGATGATGCTTGGTGGCCTAGTGGCGTAATTCCAGAAATTCCCCGAGAGTGTCGGGATGCCCGGTGGTATACGGTACGTAATTCCAAGGGAGGCCTGGTGGTATGTCGGTACATAATTCCGGAAGCCTTGTCGGAGGTCTTTGCCCGAAGGGAATGCCTCGTGATGCCGGGATTGGGGTGCGAGATGCCCGGCTAGAAGGGTAAGGTCGGAAGCCCTCGGAGGTTTCGCCCGAAGGGAATGCCTCGTGATGCTAGTTGAGATGCGAGATGCCCGGAATGTGGGGGCGGAAGCCGGTGGCTGGGAGGCCGAATGCTGGGAACCCTGTCGGAGGTCTTTGCCCGAAGGGATGATAATTGAGAATGGGTGATGTGGTGATCAAATCTAAAGATAAAAATGGAAATTAATGCATGATGGTGATATGCATGATGATGTGATGATAATGATATGTGATATGATGATCACCTACGATATGATATGCATGATAATATGCATGATGATGTGATGATGATGATATATGATGTGACATGATGATCACCTATGATATGATATGCATGATGTTACATGCATGGATGCATGATAATGATGATAATATGTGATGTGAAATAATGATGATCACCCATGATATGATATGCATGATGATGATGATGATGATGATGATGATGATATGTGATGTGAAATAATGATGATGACCCATGATATGATATGCATGATGATATGCATGGTGATGATAATGATGATGATATATGATATGACATGTGAAATGTGATGATGTCATGATGATGATGACATGTATGATACGATGATGATACCCATGTATGTGTTATAAACTGATATGATGATGCATGATAGTATGCGCATGGCTTCAAGGTAAACGCCCGCAATGCATGTATGATTTGCATGATGCATTGAGTTGTTATTGGATTTCCTTTACCTACTGAGTGGTTGTACTCACCCCTTTTGGGGACCAACATTTCAGATTAGTAGAGGGTTTGAACGGTTGGATGTGACCGTGAGGAGGAGGATAGCAAGGGAAAGAGCTTTTGGACGCCGACACTGATCGATGGACTTAAAGTGTATGACTGTTTGAGGAAACATCGGTCATCTTTTGGAGTGTAGCCGAATATAGAAGACTATGACATTTTGATGTATCGATGAATGATGTCCATCTGATTTAAGTAAATAAAAAGTGTACGGCCTTTACCTACAAATGTTTAGTAGGTGTGCATTGTTTTTGAATATAAGGAAGGGAGTTGTTGGATGTGCTTTCGCATATAAATTGCGCAAGGGACCGATCGATAAAAAAAAAAAAAAATGTAAACCCCCAAGTTGTATGGACCCGCTGCAATTGAAATGGTATCAGAGTGATATGTTAATAAGGAAGATGAAAGATAAGCGAACTGTGGCGACCATAATCGAATTAGGGGCCGTCGAGGGGTGCCACACCACCTTCCTCTCCATTCCATCTCCTTTGCATGCTTTTTGCATGATTTTTCCTCTCATTCCCTCACCATCCACCGTCCACCGCACACACCCGTTGCTAAACCATAGTTTTCGTCATCGTGCCAAACTGTAGAGTCAAGGAGGAAGCTGTCCAGCCTCACCGCAACCTCCCTCTCCTCTTTTCTCTCTCAGTTTGGTCCCCCACGAGCTCAAAGGCTGTTCACCCACCTTACCACTGCTATACCTCCTCCGTGACACCATCTAGCCCTTCACCGAGAGCTGTGGAGCCGTGACCAACCATCATCGACGCCTTGTCGTTCCTCCCTCATAGCTTGTCAAGCTTGAATTTGGGTGTGAGTGGCTTTCTAGCCTTTGGTTAGGGTTGTTGTTGCATTAGGACTTAGTTTAGGATTAGATTAAGGTTAAACAATGCTTAGATGATGTAATAAGTGGGTTTAAGTGATAGGTTATCATGGACTTCCAATAAGTTATTGTGATAGGTTGTGGTTAATTGCCGATAGGTTATCATGTTTTAATCGTTAAGTTATCATGATAGGTTATCATGTTTATTGATAGGTTATCGTGATAGGAAATCATGTTTACCCACGATAAGTTATCACGATAGGCTATCATATTTTCCAATAGGTTATCACGATTAGCCCTTCCAATGTTCGATAAGCTATCATTATGTGATAAGTAACTTGTGATAAGTAGTTATACAAAAAGTTATTATGTGGTGATAAGTGTTGTGTGAGAAGTTGTTATGACATGTTATATTAATGTCATAAGTTAATATGTGGCATGTTATATTAATGGAATAAGTATGTTATATTAATGAAATAAGTTGTTGGATAGGTAATTGCAACAATTTAGACTTTAGGCAATGACTTAACTAATCCTTAATAAGTATTCTATGCTTGAGTCCTTATCATAAGATGCATCGTTAGTTGCTCAATTTGATTATAGTGCATGCTTATTGAATGGAATTGATAAGTGTTCATGGTACTCGAGGATTGAAATCTTTTGTTATGCATGTAAAATTACGCGAAAAGATAAAACATGGGTATGTTTAAGTGGTATGTTGGTGTGAAACGATAAGGTGATATGAGGTGTAAGCATGACATGATCGCATGTGACATACATTATCATATATCGTATGAGCATCACACTCTTGCATTGATTAACATGGAAGATGAGAAATTGGCTTGAGTGATAGTATGCTTATGTAATCACCTAAATACCCTGATGCATTTACACGGGGTGATGGATCCATTCTGATGCGTTTACATGGGACGATACCCAATTTAGTTTAGATGCCCCCAAGTCAATAGGATGCCATTCGCAAATGGATATCGGAATGAAGCTCTTTAATGGAATGCCATCTTGATGCATTTACATGGGATGTTGTCATGCTCAATGGGATGAGACGATACCTAGTTATGCTAGAAGATCGCCGACCTTCGGTTTGGCCATGGCCCTGAGCAGTCGTAATAATCTGGATATATATGTGTAAAATGTGCATGAGATTGATATATGATTATGACTAGATTATTGCATGGCATGGGTGCATGATTATAATATATTGCACGTTCTTATGTTTGACTCCTAAGTATGGGAATTATAGAAATTGCTTATGTGCTTATGTTATGATGGCTTGAGAAGATGAGATAAATGTTCCTATTTATAATTCAGGCAAAGCTAGAGTTACTTTGCTATTAATCTACCATTGATAGATAACTTGCACATTTAGGCTATTTCCGAGGTCCTCCCTACACGAGGTTTAGAAAGTTCACTCATTGAGTTTTTATCTCACTGTTGTTTGTTAAATGTTTACAAGCCCTAAGAATGTTTGAGCCCTTTCGTCAGATCAGGTTTGGGCTCCCTATTGAGCATAGTTAAGAAGTGGCTAATTATATGCGTTACATCATGACTATTTGGGTTGATAAGAGACTCCCTAAATTGGTGGCTCACTGCTTTACGGCATGTTATTTTTAAAATAGAGGACGATGTCCACGGGCCCATTCAAGGTTTCAATGCAACCCTGGCTACAAGAGGATAAAGGGGTATTAGCTGGGATGCTATGCATGTGACGGATTCATAGTTAGACTAAATCTTTAAATTGTTCTTGGTTGATGGATTATTGAGTGGATATTAATAATCCTATTGAGACCGGTGTGTTCATAACTACACCATTAAGTATTTGATACTTAAGGGAATGATGAGTCACAAGTCATTGGGTATTGTGATGCCTGAGTTAAGAACATGAGTGTTTGTATTAGACAAGTTCACTGAACGTGACGCATATGGAGCGAATAGCAACATGGAAGCTTTTAGCGTGGTCAATGTCTAATTATTTATGCTTTGGTCTTGTGTAAATAATCCTTAGACCTGAGGCACATTGTTAACTTGTGTGTCGAACAACTATGGTTTACGGGTGCACATAATGTTGGGTTGTTGATCTATCGTTATACTTGATGGTCATAGTTTGTTAATATACGAAGTTGCACGTGTACGCAATATGGAATCTGTCTCCTTGTTACATGTAAGGTATAATAATGATGTCCTATGCAATCTAATTATGACATTGCATTGAAATCCTCGGTTGGGGTTGTAACCGAGAATAAATTGTTTATGTCTCGAATAAAATGTATGTTAATTAGATTTGTGCATATGATCGAATTTGTGACTTGACAAATATTCCATGGTCTTTGTTTGATAAGGACATAGTAAGACAGAGGGATTGAATTACATCGTAGCCAAAACGACAGGTTTATTATGTTCTTAAAGCATTCACATTATCTAGGTAGCCATGACATATTGCTAGATGTCAATCATGGTTTGTAGGACCCAAAGATTAATCGAGACAATTAATTCTTTTGGGAGTACTAATGTGTTAATACAAGTCTTACTATCAGCTTAGTGATGAACCTAGGGATGTCACACACTATAAACAATTAGGATAATGTAGAACAAGAGAGATATATTGTTGCAAATATGTTTGCAATTACTGCAATTGAACTGAGTTGATTTGAAATTAAATTAAATGAGATTTAATTTAATTTGTATTATAGTCATGAGCCTACTTGCATATGATGTACACGCATGCCCAAAGTGGATACATGTTAATGTACCTTAATTACACACACAAAGATTATGTTCCTTTTTATTTTTGTTTTAGGAATTGATTAATTAATTAATTAATTATTTAATTAAATAAATTATGCATATGGTCAGCAATTGTTGCTGATCGTGTGCAACGCACATCATGTGCGTTTTATTTTTATAATAACAACTAAAAAAATATAATTTAAAGCATGAATTCGACCCTAATGTGATTGTCTAGCTAGAGCCTTGGTATATGGAGCCCTTAGCAAGTTAGGTGGTAGTGGGGTTAGTATCGCTTTTTGGAGCCACTCTCATAGTACTAGAGGTGTTAAGCTTACCTCAAGACCCTTTTTTGAGAAGGTCATGGCCGCGCTTTTGGACTAATTCAATGTGGCGAAGCAAGTTATGTTTGAGTTTGTGTGTTTAAGCTATGTGTATATGGTTTGCATGATGTGATGACTATATGATGCATATGTATATATATATATATATATATATATATATATATATATATATATATATATATAAGTGTGGTTTGAACTATCCCCGTTTATTGGTTGGGTGATCTCGTTTATGCTTCCGCTTACGTATATGGTTGATAATACGAATGGGTTGGTGATGCCTCTTGGGATGTTGCAAGCAAATAACCTAAGTGAATGATTGATAGCAAGCGATGGCGCACATTTGGAGTGGGTTGGGGCGTGACAAATTTGCTTGGTTGGTATTAGAGCATAGTCATTACTTGGAGTGATCAGACATGTTGAGACCTTGGGATAGTTATATAAAAACGCTTATGCAATACATGTGATTGCTGATTGTCTTATTGATTTGTGGTTCTGAATTCCTAACGTGTTGTTGGGATTATGGAATCAACTATTTTTAGCACCGTAAGAGTAGTTTAGCGCGGATTCCGGGATGCAGCAAAGAAGGGCAACTCGAAGGCAAGCTAATGCCTGAGGTAGGGTGTGGGAGGATCCCAAATTTGATGGAATTCTACAACCTTAGAAACCATTGGAAATTTGATGAGACAGCAAGCTCAACAACCGACTGATGCTGTTGCTACCGCCACTGCTCACAACAATGCCCCGTTATCCGGAGATGGGAATTAAAGGATAGTGGAATAGTTTATAAAGTTGAAGTGACCCCAGTTCATAGGAAATGGTGATCCTAAGGCTGTTGCCTCATGGATTAAAGAGTGAGAGAAGGCCTTCGCATTGCTGAAGTGCACAGATGGGAGAAGGTAACCTTAGTGATTTACCAATTACAAGGAAATGCTAATGATTGGTGGGAGGCCACCCGAGGAAGAGTTTTCTTGAAGGTACCGCCCGACTTAGGGCGCATTTGTAGAAGCATTCAATGGAAAACACTTTTCCGAGTGTGCCCGAGAGCAAAAGATGTATGAATTCCTACAACTTCGCTAGGACCACTGTACGCAATATAAGGCCAAGTTTGCGGAATTGTTGAAGTATGCTCTAAGGATGATCGAGGATCTAGTGGATCGAGCCAGAAGATTCTGAGATAGATTGAAACTTGAGATTTGCAGCCAGTTGGTGCCCTTAAACCTGAAGGATTACGACAAGCTTTTATGAGAGGGCTCAATTGATCGAGAAAGTCAAAAATTTCGGGGTTGTAATTACAAGTACGATCTCCTTACACCAGCATGTTATGTACGCATTGTTTGACATAGGGGTGACACATTCATTTGCAGCTGATTAGTTCGTTAGACTAGCTGGGTTAGAGCTAAAATCATTGGAAATGATCCTTAGTATCTCCACCCCTATGAAAGATAAGGTGTCATTTGTTCTAGGCTGTCAAGGTGTGAGATAGTTGTTAATGGGCGAAAGGAATTGATAAATCTAGCCGTTTTGGCTATGTATGACTTTGATATCATAATTGGAATGGATTGGCTCAAAAAGCAATGAGCCACCATTTATTGATTTAGTAGGGTCATACAGTTCAAGCCTATTGGTAGTTCTCGAGTTTATAGGAAACATAAGTGAACCATCTACACCTTTAATTTCTTCATTTGAGGTAGAATAGTTGTTTGAAGAAGGTTGCCAAGGCTATTTGGCAATGGTTGAGGATTTGACGATAGAAGAGCCACATTTAGAGGATATCATTGTTGTTCAAGAATTTGCAGATGTCTTTCCAAAGTAATTGCAAGGATTGCCTCCATAAAGGGATATAAAGTTCGTTATTAAATTGGCCCTTGGAACAGAACCAATCTCCAAGGCACCATATCGTATGTTACTATATGAATTGAAGGAACTAAAAGTACAAATGCCATAATTCCTTTATAAGGGATTCATTCATCTTAGTGCATCGCCTTGGGAAGCATCTCTGTTGTGAAGAAGAAGGATGGATCGTTGCAACTATGCATTGATTACCGACAACTCAATCAAGTGACGATTAAGAACAAGTACCCTTTGCCAAGGATAGACGACCCGTTTGATCAACTTCAAGGAGCTTCGGTGTTCTCGAAGATAGACGATGATGGGCTATCATCGGCTAAGGATAAGAAAGGAGGATATCCTTAAAACCTTGTGTTGACACCTAAATTTTGGCAACTTGGTCATTTACTTATTACATAAAAATCAAGGATTAATTTAAAAAAAAAAATTGCATAACATATAGTTTTAGGAGCATTTCTTTTCATTACATTTGCAATTGATTGGCCACAGGGGATTTGAAAGTCACGAAGGAGCTTCTAATAGTAGGTGGCTGGACACCGTTCCACTACATGGCCATCAAGCGTGGGATCAAGTGGAGAATGATCAGTCCGATGCGCTCAAGAAGTTGTCGAGGATGGAGATGCGGATGACCTTGTGCGATGAAAGAAACATCTTGTCTAATGAAAATAAGCAGGAGCAACATCACTACACTTGAATGGCTCGTCCCCGGAAAATATATGTTTAGCCATTGAAAATTCGGTCAAGTCATCCAAAGATTTGACCGAATATCTCTGCTAAAGGAAAGAGGAGCAGGAAGGGATTTTGAAAAAAGGAATAATGCCTCGTGTGGGGGATATATTTAATCTCATTATTATGGTAATATATCCTTTCGACAATGTTATTGTTCGTGAGGAAGGAATGTCTGCAAATATCATCTCTTTCGATATCTCTACATGAAGAAACGATACAAAGAGGGGATTGGTAGACGTGGGTCGTATATTCAGTAAATATATTCCTGTCTTAAGACAAGAAATTGCGTGCCGTCAAGGAAGATTTCAAGTGTCCAGAAAAGGAAACGAAATATGCTGTTTTTCTTGATAAGTTCGAACCCTCTCCCTATAAAAGGGCCTTTCGTAGACTAGAAAAAAGAATTTTTTTCGGAGCAATATACAGAGAGACACACGTGAGAGAGAGCAGACACAAGGAATCTCAACTAGCTTTGGCCGAGACGCTCCTTCCATGCAGACGCCCCTTCCACGGCCAAACATGTGGTCGTGCTTCTATCTCCATCACTGCTACATCGTGCTGCTGCCCTGTTGAGGTGTCGACGACGGCCAAGCTACTCCCACGCACACGTGCCACCTGAGAAGTGCACCGAGTCCGAACTGTTACACCCCCACCGCACTGCTGCTCTGATCATCATCCTGAGCCTTGTCCGTGACGAGCTTCCATCCACGCCAGCCTCGAAAAAATTGTAGCTGCTCCATCCTCCGTCGACGACGTTGCTAGGCGTCACACCGAAAGCCTCTTGGTGCTCTTCGCATTAAATTTTTTGTGCCTCTACAGGTTAAGAGGAGAACTTCAAATGGCGGTCGAAAAAAGCTCTAGTGGGGATTATATTAAAATATAATAAGGCAATCCGAAGAGGGGACGTCTTGCAAACAGGAAAGTCCACTTGAAGACTTTCGGTTGTGTCTGACAAAATCAACGCAGCCCTCACTGAGCCAAGAGCCCTTTCCACGTCGAGTGTCGCGAGAGATTCTCAAAACATTATCGTGAGCCAGCTACCGTGAAGCAAAAGTGGATCGCGACTCCTACGATCTGATACTCGTCCAAACTAGGAAACAACAATCAAGGTAGGTAAAATTCCCATCTAAATTAATTCTTGAATATTTCGTTTGCTCAATTGAGGTATTGCATTCTTGATTAAACCCCCGAATGATGTTATCTTGTCCCATGTTTCCCGAATAGTCTTTCAAATTGGGAAATCTTCCTAATTTCGCAACGTACATATAATTGACGGTCCGATTTCACGCTCGAAATATGACCCGCAATCGTACGGAAAAATCACCAATCCGATCTCACGCTTGAGATACGATTCGTGATTTTATTTTAAAATTGGCCAATCCGATCTCATGCGCGAGATACGATTCGTCAATTTGTTTCCCAAAATTAAATGGACATGGATGATATCTTGCTTGATTTGGTGCCGTGCTTTCTTGATGCCCCTATTTGATTGCTCCCGTAAAAGAAAAACCCAAAAATATATATTTGAGTTAGATTAGGTTCATGTTAGAATATATTTTGCATGTTTAGAATAGGAAATTTATTTATTTCGAACTCCTTAAATAAAAATCTAAAAAAATGCAATCATTTAGGGTGTTAGTTTTAAATTTGAATTGCATGTTTAATTATTTGGCAATTATTAACTTAAAAAAAAAGAAAAACACAAAAAAGGTCATTATGCATATGTCATGTAAAATTAGGGCATCATTGCCACGTCATTGCATATTAGATTGTTTGCATGTTTAAATTTTATTTAAATAGATCTTTTTAGATAGATTGCATATTAGGTTAGAGATTACTTGATTAAGATAAGATTCTAGTTTAAATTAGGATTTGGCTCAACCTAATTCCTAATATAAATTAAATAGGATCTCAATCTAATTAGGTAATTTTCACATTTCATTAAACTTCGAATTTCACGAAAAAATGTCGTAGGTGAAATTAGTTTTATTATTTAGCATAAAATGCATTCTTCTAAGAAAAAGATTGTCATATACACGTCATTAGAATTAGGTCATTTAATTAATATTGCATTGCATATTGCATAATTTTCATTAAATGAGTGAAAACAAAAAAAAAGAGAATTTGCGTGTTAATTAGAAACTATATCCAAGGTGGTTGATGTGGATTTTGAATTAACATTGCAGATGCTTTCGTTGCTACGAGGTAAGTCCTGCATTTTTTATTTGCTTTATTGGGTGTTAAGTTGATGGATTGCGCACCTGCATGATCGCCTTGCATGTTAGGGAAATAAATTCAAAATCAATCCAAACTGCTTGTCAAACATTTTTCAAAATAAAAAGAAAGGTACCGAAAGGGCATTAGAGGAATTTAGTGTAACCAAGTCCCCGTACACATAGTCTCTGGTTCGTAGGAGTAAAGTGAATCTCTCGTTACTTTGCTTGGGTTTCTAATCGACCCACCAAAAATAAATTAGTGGCGACTCCTAATTGAAAATCAATTGCATGTTAAAAAAAACTTGAATCTAAGTCGTGAATTGGTATGGGCTTGGGAGAGCCCGCGTTAAGTCTAGGCTTAACAATCCATTAGCCAAACCCTAGGTGGTCCAAACCCCGAAAATTTGGTCGCGACACCTTGTCTCGGACGTGACACAGCCACTACGAGTTTATAGTGATGCTGTTTGGGTAAACCAATTCCCTAGTTACTTTCATGGACTTAACAAATCGAGTATTCAAAGTGTACTTGGATAAGTTCATCATAGTCTTCATTAGTGACATATTGGTGTATTCAAAAAGCCCGGAGGAGCACAAATAACATTTGAAGATGGTGTTGCTAAACCTTTGAGAACATGCATTTTAGGCCAACTTTAGCAAGTGCAAATTCTGGCTCAACCAAGTGGCGTTTCTAGGCCATATAATATCAGGCAAAGGAATCTTAGTGGATTTGACAAAGATCAAAATAATCGTGAATTGGCTAAGACCTACAACAAGACATAAGTTCAAAGCTTTCTGGGATTGGCTGGCTATTATTGGCAATTTGTGGAAAGGCTCTTTGGAATAGCCACGCCTTTAACGAGATTGCTAAAAAAAAGAAGTGAAGTTTGAATGGATAGATAAGTGCGAGAAGAGGTTTCAAGAACTTAAGCATAAGTTGATAGATGCCCCTGTGTAACTATTCCGTCTAGTTCTAGTGGGTACGAGATCTATAGTGACGACTCATTTAAAAGATCGAGTTGCATTCTGATGCAACATAGACGAGTAGTGGCCTATGCGTTTAGGTAACCGAGGCTGCACAAGCAAAATTATCCAACACACGATTCGGAATTGGCAGCAATTATCTTCGCTTTGAAGATTTGAAGATATTGACATATGATTTTTAGTTAACGTGTCGAAAAAAAAAGTAAAAAAATTGAGATTTAGGTTTCGATTGCGACGGATCCTGTTTCTCGGTCAAGAAGTGTCATTTTTCATTTCTTTATGTGGCATTGTTTCTTTTAAGCATTTTTCAATTCATTTTTTGATAAAAACTTGAAAAGTGAAATAGTTGACTTTCATATTAATTTTTCAGTCAACTCTTTGACCGAAAGTCAACCTGATGTAAAAAAATTGGATTTTCGCCTAAAAATATGCCATTTAGCCTTTGTTTCACCTTTGTCAAATTAATTTTTCAAAAATTCAAAGATTTGACCAAGAAATCAACATTTTAGGAAAGAGTTGACTTTTGCCCAAATTTTTTACCAAAAAATTTGGAAAAACCAAAAAATCTCCAAGACGTCTTCTTTAATGTCAATTTTCACAAAATTTGATTAAGAACCTATTTTCCAAATTTTTTGGTTTTAAGTTCTAAATTGACCAAAAGTAAAATTACTTTCATTTTAGTCATAATTAGGTGTGATTCCTTCTTTGACATTTGGTTTAAAGACTATTCTAAATCCGCTCGTGCATTCGGTTACGTGAATCACCGAGGTCAAAACCAAATTGTCACTTTAAGGGCTAATTAGGGGGATCAAAATCGATTCTTCATGACTTGTGAACAGACAATTGTTTTCCACTCATTTTCTCAAGATAAGTCCAACTCCGAAATCAATTTTGAAAGATTCACATTAGAACTTGATTTGAGGGATTTCACTCTCTTAAGGTAAGAAAACTAAGCCTTCATGATTCAATCGAAGAAATTCAAATTGACCCATTCAAGATAAGGTCTAATTGCATGAATCTAAATCCAATTTAATATTAGACTTGATTTAGTTTTGGCTTGAATCTTGGCAAATTAATTTAGAGTCAATTTGAATACTCTAAGTGATCTTACGGATGGTTGGCTATGTGACATCCTGGATTTTTCACTTCTACTTTCAATTAAATTAATTGGGCATTTTATCGACATGCCTATAGGGCTATTTTCATAATTGATCACTCTCAAGAAAACTAGACTATCCGGGGAAGCCATTAAGGAATTTTAAGGCAATAGACTTAAGAATTCGACTAGGAATCGGCTACTCGACCGTGCTCATCTTTAGAGGTCATTATGGCACAATTAAAAATCGATTAGAGAGTAGAGATAGGTCGATTTGATTGAGATGTGTGGCTAAACGTGGGTGACTCCACTAAATTGAAAAATTCTCGTTGACTAACGCTAGACTGATTTTTCTGTCGTTTTGGTACCCTATGTCCGTATTTGAATCCTTGAGATTTTCACGACAGCGAGAGTCGCCAATGTGTCGAGTGGGTTCATTGTAGCTCGAAGAAAATCGATCACGGGTCATTTGCACTAAAAAAGTTTATGAAAGCTATCCGGTAGCTTAGGTCACGCTAAAATCGCGCCAAATTGAACTGCGAATTTGAATCGATTTCAAAAATTGAAAGTTTTGTTATGTCACGAGTCATTTTAGGAACATCAACTCGGTCTCATAAGATTTTTCTGCAAATCGAGACTTTTTGGGAAAAAATCGAGGTAGGGTCGTTTTTGTCTAGAAAATTCCAAGGATCGTTTTTACCCCAAAATTGGGATGCAAGTAGGATCAATTGATGAGAAAAAAATACCAATTTAATTGAGGACTTGATATTGGAATTTTTAGAGGCCAAATTGAATGGAATTGAGAAACATTTGGTGTCCAATTGGAAGGAAAGCACATGAAATTCGTAGCTCCCCCCCCTTGCTCATGAGTTTTGGACTGCTTCAAGAGCTTCTAGAAGGGCATTGGTAGCTGAAGTATGGCCATGGAACCCAGCTGGTGGAAGGCATTGGTGAAGGGGACCAAAAGAAGATAGGAGAGACCAAGTAGGCCCCCTTGCTCCCTCATCTCCTCTGTCCCTCCTCGGCCCGGTCGAGTAGCATCCCTCATCCCCTCCTTCCAGCCATTTGAACCTCGGTAAGCCCAGAGAAGCTACCGGCAAACCGGCGGCCTAGGCGGATCGTCGTCGCGCACGCCGAAGCCACCACTCGCCCGTTGCACCTCGCCCTGTCGCGTGACCGTCTCCACCGTCCCATCTCGCTTCGTTTGGACTGCCTCGTTGTCCAACCATTTGTCCGAGCCATGTGGAGGTTGCCGGAGCCACCGCGAAGTGTCGCCACCACCCACCTAGACCCATTCGGTCTCCTCGGCTCATTTCGGACCGTTGCCACCTCAACCAGCCACCGAAGCCGCTTCAACCAGCCACGATCAAAATCGAAATCGGGGGTCTTCAAGACACAATTTGGCTGTTTTGGCCTGCTTCCTAACCCCGAAAGGCAAGCCTGCTTTGGAGAAGATCGAGCCTCGCCTTGTCCCCATCAGTTTGATCCGAGCGGATCGTCGAACAAGTGAGTTTAAGTCACTAATCCTCGCTTAGTAAGTTAATGATGTTTAAGGGTTGATTAGTTTAGACTAAGCTAGGATTAGGTGGTTAGTTAGATTTGATTAGTGAATTTAATTAATTATCGATGCATGTTAGGTGGATAGTTAGTGCAATTAGGGTCTAGACAAGCTCTAGTATTTATCTAGAGTAATTCGTAAATTTTTCGGGTCTGTCTTGGCATTCAATTAGGCTTTACGGGCCTAAGTTTTAATTATTTGCATTCATTAATTATTTTCTATAATTATTTCATTATTTTTCGAAAAATAGAACAGGATAGCCGGTGACTAGAATTTTATGCCGATTGCAATGATGTAATCTATTTATTTAATTGAGCTCTAATTTGTGCTAATTGTGATTTCAGGAATTTCTTCCTAAATTTATTTAATTTCAATAATTAATTGGAAAATCACTGGGCGTCGGTTTATAGCGCCAAAAACGTGTTAATGGGCTGTTGAAATTGGTGGATTTTTCAAAGGAGAAAATATGGTATTTTGGCTAAGGCTGACCGTGTACCCACACACGGTTATTTTTATCGGGTGTGATGAAAATGGTAAATTGAGTAGATGATCGAGCTATATAATTTCTTATCAGCTTTGGGCGAGCGATATAATTTATTATCAGCTTTGGGCGAGCTATATAATTCAGTATTAGCTTTGGGCGAGCAATAATTTATCAGCTTTGGGTGATCATTATTAGTTTACTATATCGGCCCTAGAGGCCCCGATATATTAGCTTTGGGTGAGCTATACTATCTATCTTCAGCTTAGGGTAAGCAATCTTGATTTGATAAGACCTTATAGATAGTATTGAGTATACCAATTAAGGGAAAGTCGTGATGACATGGAATCGACTGAGTTGATTGATTGATGATTCGATCTGATTGGTTGAAATGATTGATTAATGGTTTAAATTATATTGACATGCAGGAAGGATATCAAGACCAAGTTAAGTCCTCTGACTCGTGATTGTGCCTAGGCAGCCCTCATGGCGTATTTTCTTCCTAATCGGGTCTTTAGAGGTTGAACTTGCTGAGACGTAGTCTCACCCCATTGTGGGATAACATTTCAGGCCCATAGATGGCAGCCCCTCCAGCTCCTCTCGAGCATTTTGGCGAACCGAAGAAGTTCATAGAACAGAGTTACCACATTCCGATACACGAACATCCTGAAGGTCTAGAATATGTATTGGTGAAATCCATAGTCTAGGTTGATGCAGGTTTACCCAAAAAGGTGCCCCATGAATACAGAGCATGGTATCGCCATTATAGTGATGGACGAAGAGAGGGCCTCATGCTGGAATTTGTGATACCTCTGTATGTGATGGAGGTTGTTTTTGGAAAGGGTACGGCAAACCCTAAGGGTGGATCAATGGTGGACACGAAGGATCCTAAGCTTGATGATCCTGATTCTCCGGTGTACTTAGCAGTGGGCTCTAGCTAGAGCATGGAAGAAGGAGAAATTGAGGAGGATGATGACCCAAAGTAGATCGGAAACCCCCACCCCTGCTTGCATACTTTGTTTTTTGATTGGTGTTGAGTAGGACCTGACTTTGTAGTTCGTATTGTATGTATATATGACTCAGTTGTCGTATATGTATATAAGCGTGGTTGATTTCAGGTTCGAAATTTGTGGCCCTACTTTCCTATCCTATTGTTTTATTGTTTGGGGAATTGTTTATATGCTTCCGCATGTGTATTAAAATGAATGGGTCGGCGATGCGTCCTAGGACATCGCTATTTAATCGACCGGTGAGGGATGGGCGCGCTCGAGGATCGGGCGTGATAGGCTAAGTAGATAGGGAAAATTGCAACATCGATTAGGCTCAATTTTACCCAATGAATTGCAAAATTGTTCATTTTAGCCCTTTAAGGACAACTTTAAGTACCCATGGTTTTGGTCCGTTGTCATTTATAACAATCACTCAATTAAGTCAATAAAATGCACTTAGAACACATTTATGAAGGTTAATTGGCTTGATTGAATTAAAACTAGGTGATTTCCTCTTAAATTAAGTAAGTTTTCTTTTCAATTTGGTCCTTGAGGGACCAAATTGCATAAATTTTGAACTCACGAGGGCCATAAGTGTGTAAAATAGTTAGAACTGGGTCAAACCAATCAAAAAATCGATCAAAAATCGAGCAAATCTGCATGAACTTGTTTGACCGGTTTGGCCGGCGGCCCAAGGCCGGCCCGGGTTAGCCTCTTACTAGCTAGTTTTGGACCTCCGACAATCGGTTTGAGACCTTCATCATGCCAATTTCACTTATGCATTCTCAATTTCCCGTAATTTTGCAAATTGACCCTCGAATTTCCTAAAATTACAATTTGACTCCTAATTAGGTCTTTTAACGCAATTCTCGATTTTGCCTTGGGTTATCGCAAATCAACCCTATTAGATCGATTACCTAACACCTCTAGATGATAATCAAGCTTTCAAAAATAAATTTTGCTCGTTGCATTAAAATTTTGACCGTCGGATCATACCAATGGCTGGGATTGTTTAATTTGGGATTGGTACAAATACCAATTTTCCCTCGAAAATGGAGAGCTCATTTTTCTGCACTTCTCTCTCTAAAATAGATTTTCTTCTCTCTCTCTCTCACATTTTCCTGCCGACCTCCCATCTCTATCACTCCGACTGTCACCAGTAGCCACTTGATTAGTGCCACCACCTAGTGCCATCCTCATTCCCCTCTCTCCTCAATCGCTAAGCTCGGCTGCTGATTAATTGGACAGAGTCTAGTTGGCCGGAGTGTCTTGCTACGGCCTCTTCTTTGATCTGTCCAAAGATCGGCGTCCATGCCGATTCTAACTTCAGCCGAGCGACTTGGCTGAATCAAACACCATATGGTGGCCCCCGACACCTGATCGATGCTGATATGATCATAAGGGAGACCTCGACCTTATGGTGGTTGAGGCCTTAAAGATCGGCCACCGGATCATCTTCGGTTGTTGTTTGTTCTGCCAAAAGCTTTAAAGACCAGTCTTGGTGGACTGGTTTTGTTTGAAGTTAGTTCAGTTGTCCAACAACTTTATTAGGCAATCCTATCATCACTAACCAATCATCAGGAGAGGTCTCAATCGCCTAGTGGTCAAAGACAACCAAAAAAGTCATCGGAATCGAGCTGGTGACCTCAAGTTCTTCTAGTATCGCAAACCGATCTAGGCGGGACTAAAACTGCTCCTGAAGTAAACCAACAGCTTAATCTTCCTATGGCAGTTCATAGCGGTCCGGTTCAATGCTTGAAGAATCAATCAAACTTTGATCAAACTCCAGTAAGTGCTCATTCGTCCGATTGCATTTGGAATTCGCCAAAATCGATACAAAGGCAAATCTCTAGATCTTGAATCCCATGAAACGAGATCGAATTAGCCAGTCCGGGCTAGGATTCAAACCTAAGGTTTGGTGAAATGCTTGGATATTTGATTGACAAACTAGAACATTGATTTTCTATGATTGATTATTTATCAATGATGAACTTCATATGGTTGAACTTGATTTGCTTCAAATCCGTGATTTTTGTGCTTCTAAAACTAACTAGCTATTTTGGCTAAATCAAGGTCTTAGATGGCTTCTTTTCTATTCGAGCTCTCTTAGACATAGGAAGTAGACTCTACGAGCTTCAAATCGATAGGTCACACGCCTCGATTGAGTGACATTTGAACCCCAAAAAGTAGGTCACAATCTACTCGATTTATGCAGATTCTTGGTGCTCTTTAAGTGCAATCCTTAATCCACCTCAATGTTTTGTTATTTTTGCTCTACTCTTTGTGATGATTTTTGGACAAACTTGTCTTCATAGCTAGGTCAAAACTACTTAGATTTAAGTATTAGTCAGTCTGCCCTGTTTTGATTCGAGATGAACTTAGGTAAATTTGAGCATAAAATTGACCTTGTTCAACCTTAAGGCCTTCATGAAGAATGAACTGCATGTTGTATGTTTTCCATTGATGTAAGATTTGCAAAATTTTGAGGTCATTCGATGCGTCAATTGCACGCATAAAGGTGCTTAGGTGCTGCTTTAATAAAAAGATTAACCATGTGTCTGTTTTGTCATTTTTGTCATAACTCGTGTCATCATAATTAGGATTTAAGTCCTTAATGAAAATATTTGTCATCGCTCATTCTATATGGCATATTTTTAGTAGAATTTATACACATCCTTAAGTGGTCAAAATTTGGCATGTTTTCAGCCCTCACTATAGGATTACAACTTTACCATGTGCATACCTTCACATTCGTATTCGGGTCTTTTAGCGACCAAATTTTGTGTTAGCGCCTTTTTGACATTTGAACTATGTGTTACAAGCTTTGTGTTCATGTATAGTCATTTCACATGTTAAATTCGAGCCACAATAATGCTTGTTGCACTTAAGAAAAATTTGAGTATGTCATTATAATCGCTTAATCATCTTGTAGTGACATCAAATAGCTAAGCTATCATTATGTGATAAGTAGTTATATGATAAGTTATTATGTGGTGATAAGTGTTGTGTGAGAAGTTGTTATGGCATGTTATATTAATGTCATAAGTTAATATGTGGTGATATGTGGCATGTAATATGATGTTGCGGCATGTTATATTAATGGAATAAGTATGTTATATTAATGAAATAAGTTGTAGGATAGGCAATTGCAATAATTTAAACTTTAGGCAATTCCTAAATTATATTTAATAATATATTTGAGTCCCTATGATAAGATGCATCGTTAGTTGCAAAAGTTGATTATAGTGCAAGCCTATGTGACACTTAGAATGGGAATTAATAAGTGTTCATGGTACTCAAGGATTGAAATCTTTTGTTATGCATGTAAGGTTATGTGAAAAGATAAAATGTGGGTATGTTTAAGTGGTACGTTGTGAAACTATAAGGTGATATGAGGTGTAAGCATGCCATGTTAGTATGTGACACTTATTATTGTATATCGTATGAGCATTAACTTGTTTTCCCAATATACATGCATTACATGCATCACACTTGTTGTAATTGATTTTTGATAACCCACGAACTATATTTTTAGAAGATATCTTCAAAATTTTCTTTGCATTAATGGGACCTAATTTCTTGTGCCAAAGATCACGTTCTGTGATATCCCAGATTTTCAATCATGTTTTTTATTGAATAAATTGGGCATTTCATCGACGCGCCTAAATGACTGTTCTTAGAGTCGATCACTCTTGAGATAGCTAAACTATTTAGGAAAGCCATTAAGGAATTTTAAGGCAATAGGCTTGAGAATTCAACCGATTCGGCTACTCAACTGTGCTCATCTTTAGAGGCCATTACGGCACGCGATTAAAAATCTATTTGAGATCGGAGATATGTCGGTTCAACGAGATGTGTGTCTAAACGTGGGTGACTCCACTAAATTGGAAAATTTTCGTCGGTCGGTGCTAGACTAATTTTTCTATTGCTTTGATACTCTATGTCCGTATTTGAATCCTTGAAATTTTCACGACAACTGAGAGTCGCCAATGTATTGAGTGGGTTCATTGTGGCTCAAAGAAAATCAACCACGGGTCATTTGCACTAAAAATTTATGAAAGTTACCCAGTAGCCTAGGTCACACTAAAATCGCGCCGAATTGAAGTTTCTTTGCGAATTTGAGTCCGATTTCAGAAATTGAAAGTTCTATCATATCACAATTAATTCTAGGAGCGCGACTCAGTCTTAGAAGATTTTTCTGCAAATCAAGATTTTTTGGGAAAACGTCGTCATAGGGTCATTTTTGTCCGAGAAAAAGTAGGGGATCGTTTTTTATTACAAAATTGGTAAGTAAGTGGGACCAATTGGTGAGGAAAATACCAATTTGATCATTGAGGTGTTAATTGAATTTATGAGGGCCAAATTGGATTGAATCAAGAAGCAATTGAGTCCAATTGAGGGAGAAATCAAGCAAATTCGTAGCTCCCCCTTTGCCTAGGCTTTTGGACCATTTCAAGGATTGCAAATTGAGCTGTGTTGGCTGATTGTGGTCCATGGAAGGCAACTATGGCTGAGAAATGGTCAAGGGGACCATAGGATGATGATTAAATGCATGGTAGGCCCCTTGTCTCCTTCCTTCTTCCTCAAAGCTGGCCAGCCATCACCCTTGCCCTCCTCTTTGCCATTTTTGACCACCAGCAGCTAAAGAAGAGCCGCCGAAGCCAGCCAGCAGCCCCCGGAGCCGCATGACGCCACCGCCTCTACCATTCATTGTCTCCGCCCCCGCCTACGTGCCGCCACTTTCCGCCTTCACCACGCGCGCCTCCGCTCCCTCTCGCTTGTTCTAACGTCCCGGCCGATGTTCCGTGTCTTGTGGAGCTAAGCAAGAGCTGTTCCGCCTTTGTTTAGCTGCCATGAGTCGTCGCCATTGACCACCAAGCACCCTATCCGCCTCCTTCGGTCTTACTTAAGCCTAATCCGCCTTGTTTCCTTCTATTTTAGCTCAAAACAGAAGCTAGAATTGTGGGTTTCCAACAACTTTCGAGGCTCGTTTTGAGGTCGTTCTCGGCCCCGATAGTTAGGTCCGCTTTGGAGAAAAGTGAGCCCCGTTGCATCCCCGACAATTTGAGCCGATTGGATCGCAAAACAAGTGAGTTTAACTCACTAATCCTCGTTTAGTAGGTTAATGACGTTTAATGGCTGATTATATTAAGTTAAGTATGATTAGGTGGTTAGTTAGATTAGAGTAGTGAAATTTAATTATTTACCGATGCATGTTAGGTGAATAGTTAGTGCAATTAGGGCCTATATGCTCTAGTATTTATCTAGAGTGACTCGGAAATTTTCCAAGCTCGTTTTGGCATCCAATTAGGCATTACAGGCCTAAGTTGGATTTATTGGCATTTATTTAATATTTTCAGTAATTAATTAATTAATTAATTATTTTTCGAAAATTAGACCGGGATAGCCGATAACCAGAATTTCGTGCTTTGATTTCGGTAGTGCTCTCTTTTTATTTAATGGAGCTTTAATTTGTGCTAATTTTTTATAATTGTGATTTTATGATTTTTCCTAGATTAATTAATTTTGGTAATTAATTGGAAAATTACCAAGCGTCGGTTTACAGTGCCAAAAATATGTTTATGGGCTGTAGAAACTGGTGGGATGTTCTAAAGCAAAATTATGGTATTTTAGCTAAAGCCAACCGTGTACCCACACACGGCTATTTTTATCGGGTATGATAAAAAGTGAAAAATTATTGGATGAGAAGAGCGTCGGCTTGATGACTTGGTATGTCATCTCGGAGAAAGACGTTATATTATGTCGGCTTGATGACTAAGTAGGTCATCTCGAAGAAAGACATTATATAATATTGGCTCGGTGACTTGATATGTTATATTGGAGAATGAACGTTGGCTCGATGACTAGGTATGTCATCTTGGAGAATGAACATTGGCTCGGTGACGTGATATGTCATCTTAGAGAATATATAGTATTGACTAGAATGACCAGAGAATGGTTTGATTGACATGTAATCGACTAGGTCGATTGATCGATGAGTCTATCTGAGTGGACGATATGATTTGTTGATGTGACTCAATAGGTTTATGAATTGTGTTGAATTGTAGGGAGGAACTGAGGCCAAGGTAAGTCCTCTAACCCATGTTGTGCGTAGGCAGCCCTTAGGGCATATTCACTTCCTAATCGGGTCTTAGGGGTAGAACTCGTTGAGACATCGTCTCACCCGTTGTGGGATAACATTTCAAGTCCATAGATGGCAGCACCCACACCACCTCCCGAGTAGTTTGGCTAGCCTAAAAAATTCACCTAGATAGGTTATCACATTTCGATCCACCACCACCTTGAAGGATTGGAGTATGTTCTGGTGAAAGCCACTGTTTGGGTTGATGAGGGCCTACCTCACAAGGTGTCCCATGAATACCGGTCGTGGTATCGCCATTACAGTGATGGTCGAAGGGAGGGTCCGGTGCGGGAATCTAATGTACCTCTATACATGCTGGAGGTGACGTTCGGGAAGGGAATTGGGGATCCCCCAAGGGTGGATCAGTGATTGATGCAAATGACCCCAAGCTTGAGGGCGACTCTGACTCTTTTGGGTATTCAGGTTTGTGGGCTCCAATGGAGCGAAGAAGAAGGAGAGTTCGTGGAGGAGGACCTGGAAGAGGACCTAAAGGAGGACATAGAGGATGGCTCGGAGGAGGATTGAGACCCCACCCCTGTCTTTAAATAAAACCTGACCTGTTAGTGCATTGTATGTATATATATGACTCAGGTGTTATATATGTATATAAGTGTGTTAGGTTTTTAGGTTCGAAATTTTTAGTCCTACTTTCTTATCCCATTATTTTATTGTCTGGGGATTTCATATATGCTTTTGCATGCGTATTAAAATGAATGGATTGGCGATGTGTCTTAGGATGTTGCTATTTAATCGACCAGGTGAGGGATGGGCGTGCGCTCGAGGATGGGGCGTGACATCCCCGTTTTAGTGGTACCAGAGCAAAGGTTAAGGATTGGAGTGATAATGTGTGATTGTTCATGGGATAGTGGTAGGAATGACTTTTAAATTCATGCTGGTGCATGTTTGTAGTAGTTGATTGGTATACTTGCTTGTCGTTTAGATCACTCTATTTCTAATTCGTTGCGGAATTAGAAGCGGGCGTCGTAGATAAAGCTGAGCCATGAGTGATCAGGAGCAACGAACTCCTAGCAAGAGGACCACTTTGGGGTCGTGACTCGGGGTAGGACGTCGACTAGGGTTGGTACTCGAGGAGGCCGAGGTCGAGCGCCAGCTCGAGGCTAGTGCGAGTGGAGTGGCACCCCATGCGGTGGGTGCCAAGGTAGCAGCCCTTGGTGATCCCAGAATCAAGGGGATCATGCAGGTGCTAGAAGCTATGAGGGACGTGATGGCACAACAGGCACAAAATCAAGCCACTACTGCTGCCACCGCTGCTATGGCTGCACCTACCACTGTACCTATTACCGCACTTGCCGGAGTTCAACTTGGGAATGTGATGGTACAGAGAGAGAGACCGATTCACAAGTTGGTGAAGCAGTTTTGAAGCTGAGTCTGCCAAGATTCATAAGTACTAGAGACCCCGAGGCCGCATCTCTGTGGATACAAGATCTCGAGAAAGTCTTTGCACTTCTGATGTGCACTGAGGCCGAGAAGGTAACCCTGGCCGTCTATCAATTGCATGGTAACGCCAACATCTGGTGGAGAGCTACCAAGGATACAGTATTCCTAAGAGGTGTGATCTCGGTGTGGGACACCTTCCTTAGAGCATTTAACAATCAATATTTTTTGGGTACTGCCTGAGAACAAAAGATGGAGGAGTTTCATTGCCTCCGCCAATGGAGTATAACTGTTGACCAATATGGGGTCAAATTTGCGAGCTTTCTCAATATGCTCCAAGGTTGATTGAGGAGCCAGAAGAAAAAGCCCGAAGGTTCAGGAACGGCCTTCGTTCTGAATTAAAGCAACCTCTGCTTTTGTTAGATTTGATAGAGTATCGAGAAGTCTATTGTCGAGCACAGATGATAGAGAGAGGTTGGAATGAGCGAGCTGCCTCATCTAGATCAAGGTTTAGCTCTCATAGAGAAGAGATTCGCCAGGGAAAGAGGCCCATGCTTGGAGGTAGATTCCATGTCCCACCGAACAAGAAGGGTGGAGTTGGTAGGTTAATGCCCAATATGAATGAAGTGTGTCGCTTTTATGGAAGGCGACATGGGTCAGCCCCGTGCCAATTTAGCCGAGTGCATGTTTTAAATGCGGCCAACAAGGCCATATAGCCGAAATTGTCCTAGGCAACCAAGAGGACAACCTAAGTTGCCGCGGCTGCTGCATATGGGTCGAGATTAAAGGGTATGTGCCTTAGAACGCGTCGCAAGGAGGACAACTTAGACCACTAGTTCAAGGCACAATGTATGCCATCACACAAGGTCAGGCAGAAATTGCGCCTAACGTGATCACAGGTATGGTTTCGCTGAATGACCATCCTGCTTATGCTTTATTCGATCCAAGAGCAACCCATTCCTTTATTGCTGAGCAGTACGTTAAGTTGATAGGAGTTAATCATGTATTATTGGAGTTGGCAGTTTGCATATCTACACCATTAAGGATAAAGTTATTATTGCTTTGGGTTGTTCTAGTTGCAAGTTAGTGATTGGTGAGCGAGTGAGGAAAATAGACTTGTTAGTCCTAGCCATGTATGACTTTTATTTAATTATTGGCATGGACTAGCTCACCAAGTAATGAGCTAAAATGGACTGCTATCGCAAGGCAATTCAGTTTGACTCGATAGAGGGTGAGAGCTTCGAGTTTATCGAAAGTCGAGGAGAACCCTTGATTATTCTGATCTCGTCGCCAAAGGCAACTCATTTGTTAGACGAGGGTTGTCAAGGGTACTTGGCAACTGTCGTGGATATGACAGTTGATGAGCGGAAGATGGAGGACATTTCAGTTGTGCAAGAATTTCCAAAAGAATTGCCAGGATTACCGCCAGAGAGAGAAATCGAGTTTGTGATCGAGCTAGCACCCATGACAGAGCTAATCTCTAAAGCTCCTTATCGGATGGCATTATCTGAGTTGAAGGAACTGAAGGTGCGGATGCAAGAGCTTTTAGATAAGGCATTCATTCGTCCTAGTGCATCACCTTGGGGAGCACCATTTTTGTTTGTAAAGAAGAAAGATGGTTCGTTGCGCCTATGCATCGACTATCGACAACTCAATCAGGTAACGATAAAAAAACAAGTATCCACTCCCGAGGATCGTTGATCTGTTCGATCAATTGTAAGGAGCATTGATATTTTTGAAGATCAACTTAATGACAGGATATCATCAGTTGAGGATCAAGAAGGAGGACATTTCTAAATCAGCATTTCATACTCAGTATGGTCATTATGAATTCACTATAATGCCATTCGGGCTAACGAATGCTCCGGCCACCTTCATGGATTTGATAAACCGTGTATTCAAGGAATATCTAAATCAGTTTGTGATCGTGTTCATCGATGATATTCTGGTGTATTCAAGAAGTGATGAAGAGCATGAGAGTCATCTTAGTTTAATGCTACAAAGGCTGAGAGTCCATCAGTTGTACGCCAAGTTTAGCAAGTGCGAGTTTTGGTTGACTTGTATTGCTTTCTCAGGTCATGTGATTTCAGGTGAAGGAATCTCTATGGACTCGAGCAAGATAGAAGCCGTGATCAATTGGCCAAGACTGACTACAGTGTCAGAAATCAGAAGTTTTCTAGGTTTGGCAGGTTATTATAGACGGTTTATGGAGGGGTTCTCATCTTTAGCATCACCTTTGACAGGACTCCTGAAGAAAGAAGAGAAATTCGTGTGGATAGACAAGTGCAAGCGTAGTTTTCAAGAGCTGAAGGAAAAGCTGACTACTGCACCTGTGCTGACCATTCCATCTAGTCCTGGAGGATTTGAGATCTACAGTGATGCGTCATTCAGAGAGTTGAGTTGCGTGCTATTGCAACATGGTCGAGTTGTTGCATATGCCTCCCATTAGTTGAGGCCTCATGAATAGAATTATTCGACACATGACTTAGAGCTCGCGGCAATCATTTTTTCCCTGAAGATTTGTAGACATTACTTGTGCGGGGAAAGATTCCAGATCTTCACGGACCATCAAAGTCTCAAGTACCTGTTTTCTTAGAAGGAGTTGAACATGAGGCAGCGCAGATGGATGGAATTGCTGAAGGACTATGACTATGATATTTTATATCACCCGGAAAGGCGAATAAGGTCATTAATGCTTTGAGTCGAAGTTTTCAGTCACTCACATATTGATTAAGGAGCGGAACCTAATCGAGAAAGCTCGAAATTAGGTATTCAAGTTTGAGGTAGGCCGCCTTTCGAGTCTTATGGCCACCCTCAGAATTGAACCGGATGTCCAAATTAGATTCAAGCTACTCCAACCAATAGATTCAGATGTATAGAAGATTCTACAGGAGGACACCGAGAAAAGGAAAGCTAACTTTCAGATTTCGAGAAGGGAACATTGAGGTTCCGAGGATGTTTGGTTGTACTTGACGATATGGAGCTTAGAGAGAATATCTTGTTAGAAGCACATCATAGCAGTTACAACATTCATCCTGGTAGTACCAAGATGTATCGAGAATCTGTGTCAAGAGGCTTCAGTGAACAAACCCGAGAGATTAAGATGATTCTACAAGAGAACACCGAAAAGAAGAATGCTGACTTTCGGGTTTCGAGGACGGAACACTAAGGTTCCAGGACGATTGTGTGTACCGAGACATGATCTCCTGGATGCTTTCCCATGATTATCTCTAATGCGATGAATCCAAAATTGTATACATTGCACTCTTTGGTAGGAACAATAGAATAAGCTAGCTCTGCAAGTGGAGAATCCACTGTTTTTTTAATCTGGGTCACAAGTTGTATTCAAGTTGACAACATTAATTCCCATGATGGGACGTGTGACGATCACAAGTATAGATATCCACTTAATCAACTCCTCCAATATTGATTTGAGCACGGGAGTTTATGCTTTGGCAAAAATAAAAATAAAAAATTGTTCGCCTCTTAAAATACAAGCATCTTCTAGGTAATGAGAACTTAATGTCCTCGAAATGGATTGATTATGACCTTTTTCCCATTTGCCAATTCTTACTTATGAGGAAAATGGAAAAGCATTTTCATCAAGACTGAACTCAAAAGCTCAAAATAAGTACACCGAAATTTCCATGATATGTTTAAATAACTATTAGACTGCATTAACTAGTAAAATTTCAATAATAGAAGCATGACACCTAATGCCATCGAAATTTGAAAAAAAGTTTGCGAAGTACCTAGAAAAATAAACCCAATAGTACCAGTAATAGCCGTCCAGTTGGATGAATCTAGCCTCAAAAGTCTTGCGGTGCCAAAAAAAGCATGTGGGATGTAACTAGATAGGCTATTGTGAGAGATATTTAGAATTTCCAAGTTTCTCGGTTTGCAAGCTCTCTTGGTATATGTTCGACAAAATATTATAACTCGATCAAGAATCCCAAGGAATTGTTTGTTGCTTATCTCGGGAGGAATGCTTCTCCGAAATTTATTCCTCCTCAAGTTCAAGCTCAACAAGCTTTTGCATAAGCCTTGCTACACCGGTATCGATCCACTTAAATTGTTTGATGCTAAGTTTAGATGTGTCGAGATGAGATAAAAACATAATCTCAATAGGGACATTTCCCATGATGGCATCGCTGTTAGGTTGAGTTCTAACAACATTAATAGGTTTCCCATTTCTCTTGGAATCTCTCCGCTCAAATTATTTGAAGAAAGGTCCAATAACTGTAATTGAGCCATCCTTCCAAATATTACGAGTATCTCACAAAAGACGTTGTTGTTCGATATCCTTAAGCTCATCAAATTATGACAACGCTCCCATTTCCACGAAAGTTCGCCTCTCAAATGATTGTGGCTCAAGTCCATATAATTCAGATGCGGATATATTCTAAAAGCATCTGTTATGTTTCCAATGAGTTGGTTCTTGTCAAGCCTCAATCTGATTAATGTGCTACAGTTCTTTAGGCTCGTGGGGATGGGACCCATGAAATGATTATTGAAGATGGAGAAATTTTGCAATGATCTCCCAAGACATTCATCTTTTAGCACTTCCCCTTCTAGGTCATTATCATGTAGCTGCAAATAAGTCAACCGTGTTAACTTATTGAATTCGAAGGCAAGGAACCAAAGAATTTATTGTTGCCAAGGTCTAATTGAGTTGGATTGGCCAGGCTTGAAATTGATGCAAGAATTGAGCCAATGATTTTGTTTATAAATAGACAAAGTTCAATAAGAGAAGCGAGCCTCTTGATTTCTGAAGGTATAGGCCCTGAAAGTTGATTTTCACTTAGACAAAGATGAATCGGTCGGGTCGGGTTCCCTAGTGAAGTAGGGACATGATTGATCAAATTATTATCTTGAAAAGATAAATTTGTAAGAGCAATAAGCCTCCCAATTTTAGAAGGTATGGGTCCCAAAAGTCTATTTCGGAAGAGGTTAAGAAAAGATAAACTTGTCAAGTTTCCAATGGAACTAGGAATTGAGCCACTGAGATTGTTGGATGATAGGTCAAGTTTAATAAGAGAAGTGAGCCTCTCGATTTCTGAAGGTATGGGTCTCGAAAGTCCACTATGCCATATGAAAAGAATTTTCAAATTCATCAAGTCACCTATTTCTCTTGGAATGGAATCAGAAATATTATTGCGAGAAATGCTTAATTTAGTTAAATTGCATAATTTCCCAAGAGAAGTAGGAATGGGCCTTGAAAGTTGATTTTCACTTATATGAAGATGAATCAGTCCGGTTAGGTTCCCTAGTGAAGCGGGGACAGGACTAATCAAATTATTATCCTTAAAAGATAAATTTGTAAGAGCAATGAGCCTCCAAATTTCAGAAGGTATGGGTCCCGAAAGTCTATTTCGAAAGAGGTTAAGAAAAGATAAACTTGTCAAGTTTTCAATGGAACTAGGAATTGAGCCGCGGAGATTGTTGAATGACGGGTGAAGTTCAATAAGAGAAATGATGTCACACCTCGAACCTTGAGTGCATGCACATCACTCGGTGGTCGATAAAATTTGCGAGGTCCCGGGACGCGTTGCCCACCCATTTAGTTTATTGCACATGCGGAAGCGAAATAAATAATCCCCAGACAACAACAAACATGAGATAAAAAAGTAGGACAACCAATTTCATCAAAACGCACTTTATAAACACCTCTAATTTATACACATATTGTCTGACTAAAAAAGAAACCTCTAGGCCATTTACACTTTGAACCCTTCAGCCTTGGGCTCTAGATCCTCCATGCTACGACCCTGGAATTGGTAACCCATGACGGGGTAAGATATAAATCTTAGCGAGTCCACGCCCTAAACCCCGATTAGGAAGAAAATACACCTAGACATAGCCTAACCACACATCATAGAGGACTTACCTTGCCTCAGCTCCTCCCTGCACGTCAGCACAGTTCATATAACATATGCATGCATCCAATGTATTAAATAATTGAAACGCCTCACTTTAATAACCCAATTAGTTACAAGGGTCCCCATTATAAGGCCAAATCGTTATGACACATCCTATTCCGTGCCACACAATTTTGTCTCATAATCAAGCGCGGTCATCTCAATCATTCAGGTGTTCCAATTTAGTTACGGCCCCATAGGCATGGCCTAGTCTTCCTATGTAGCTGGGTGTTGTCTCGCCCCATCGAGCACGGCAACATTTAGAACCCCCGCTTAGAAGAGATTCCATAAAAGAGCATCAGTCCAGCCTCTACTGCAATCTAGCATCGTCTAGAACCCCCGCCTAGACGGCATCAAGGTGATTAAGTGATCACGCACTGGCACATACTTGGCCAAGAACAGTGTACTTTGCACTCAAATACCTCAATTTCAAATAGTGTACTTGGCCTATTTTCTTCATATTAAAAACACCTGGTCAAAAATATAAGTGTGTGTCGACACACGATCAAATTGGACCGTAAAGCATGATGTTCTTCCATTTAAAAATTCCATGATTTGATATAATATTTAGAATACTTTTTGGCGTCAAAACCCGACACTTGGTATTTTCTAATTAAATGCCAAAATTTCACAATTTCAAATAATAAACCAAAAATCACAATCACTACTCAATTGCATAAATTATCATTCAATTGCATAAACTAATCACACCACGACAAGTAGCACGAAATTCCGGCTCACCCAGCTATCCCAGTATAATTTTCGAAAAATATTAAATAATAAATTAAATTACAAAATAATTAAATAAATGCAAGATAATTAAATTAGACTATTTAATTAAATGTACATAACCTAACCGGGCTAATTCAATTTAGCTAACTAAACAAATTAAACAATCTAACTACATTAATCTAAATAACCTAACCAAATATTCTAACTATATAATCTAACTAATTAATCTAACCACCTAGTCTAGGTAACTAGCTTATTCTAACTAATTTAGTCACTAGAACTAATCCTCCCTAATCCCACATTAACCCATTAATCCACCTTAAGCATCATTAGCCCCCTAATTAGAGTTTAGGGTATAAACTCACCGGTTTAGCGCATAAACCGATTTACGATAACAATGGTGCGACGGTGGCCGAAACTTAGGCTTACTGTGGTGCCAAAGGTAGCTTAGACTGGGCCAAAAATAGCCTGTAAGGCTCATGATTGCTATTTGTCTTGAAAGTGGTTGCTGGTCATGGCTTGGCTCGGTTGATCGGAGTTGCAGCATGCGGTGGCAGCTTGGTAGGGACACGGCTGAGCTAACTCCAGTGGCACGGCAACAGTGGAGGAGAAAACCGGGTTGGCTTCGTGAGAGGAACAATGGAGCTGAAGTCGTTTGATGCTTGCATCGCCGATGTGGGGAGGGGCGCTGGTTATGAGGGGAAACAGGACAAGGGAGGGAGGTGAGTTGGCGAGTGGCAGCTTGAGAGGAGAATTGGTGGAGATGGACAAATGATGGTGGCTTCGCTGGCGTTGACTTGATGGGAAGCGGGCTAACATGGGCTGGCATTGCACTCAAAGGGAATGGAGTAGGGGTGTCGACGTGGTCGCTAGAACAAGGGATGAAGTAGTGGAGATGAGCAAAGGGGTCAATGTCTGGAGGTTACGTTAGGGGTTGACTCGGTGGGATAGAGCAGGGGAAAATGAAAGGTGGCATTGGTGATTGTGGGGTTTATGGTGGTGTAGACAGGTGCTAGTGGAGCGGGGAAAAAATGAAGGGAAGCCAAATTAGAGAAAGGGAAAAAGGGAGGATCGGTTGCTACGGGGGAGCTCGCACGAAGAAGAGAAGGGGGAAGCGGTTGGTGTGCAAGAGAAGAGAAGGGGGAGAAAGGAGAGGCCAAAAGTCAATGAAAAATATCTATTTCCATCATGTTTTGGCCCCCAAACTCCACAAGCTTATCCCTATGGTCCCCCAAATACTTTCTAGCACTATAATTTCCACAATTAGCTAATTTTGGGTAGCAAAAATGGCCACTCTCTCTCCCATCCGAATTTCCTTCCTTTTTCCGAATTGTCCAAAATTTGGTTTTTCCGAAAAATTGCAGGCTCGCCGAAAACTTCTCGAAAGATTATTTGACGTCCTAAAAGCAAATCGTGACACGTTGGAACTTTCGATTCTTGAAACCGGGTTCAATTTTGTGGTTAATTTCAATCGGACGCGATTTTAGCGTGACCTAACCTATTGGGTAGCTTTTAGGAATTTTAGCGCAATTGACCCGTGGTCGATTAATTTCGAGTCACATTGTACATCTTTGACTCATTGTCGACTCTCTGTTGTCGTGAAAATCTCAATGTTTCAATTACGGGCACATGATACAAAATTGATAGAAAAATCGTTCTAGTGCCGTTCGACAAGAATTTTGCAATCAAGTAGAATCACCCACACTTTAATTACATGCCTCTGTCGAATCAATCCATCTTCAGTCTTTAATCGATTTTGATGGTGCCGTATTGACCCTTGTAGATTAGCACGATTGAGCAGTCGGTTTCCAGTCAAATTCTCAAGTCTGTTGCATTTAGATTCCTTAACGGCTTCACCTGATAAATTAGTTATCTAATGAGTGGCCAACTCAGAGAAAAAGGCCATAGGCGCATTGATGAAAAGCTCATTTCATTTCATCGAAATCAGGGTTGAAAATCAAGATATCACAATTCTTCCCCTCTTATAAAAATTTCGTCATTGAAATTTAAACCTTTACAATTCTTAAATAAAAAGGTGGGGGTATTGTTGTCTCATTGAGTCTTCACTTTTCCATGTTGCTCCTTATGTCCTGTGGTGTTGCCAAACCACTTTGACTAACGGAATTGTCTTGATGCACATAATATGTTCCTTCCGATCTACCATCTGAACTGGTCTCTCCACATACGACGCTCTATCGTCCACGTCTAATTCTTCAAAATTTAGCACGTGGGTCAAGTCAGGCTCATGCTTTTTCAACATTGACCGTGGAATACGTCATGCACTTGCGTCAGTCTCGGTGGCAATGCAAGAAAATATGCCGAGTCCCTATTCTTTCCAAGATCTAAAAGGGACTTACGTACCTCGGACTCGCTTCTGTTTCTTGCCAAAGCGCGAAGTACCGCTCAACGGTGACACCTAGAGGTGTTAAAATGGGCCTTAAACCTAAATGGGTCATATATGGGTCACTTGTTTTTAGATAATAGTAGTTAAATGGGTTTCATAACTAAATGCTTAAGATATGTAGGTCTTAAATGGGTCTTAAGTAGGTATTAAATGGGTTGGATTATGAACCCATTTTTAACCAAAACCTTATAATTTCTTTCTATTGTCTTTAACTTTCCATTTTTTTTTACAAAAATCGAAATTATAATTTTTATATATTTTTTCTTTCCTTTTTTTCTTTCTTCTTTTCTTTTTTCTTTCTCCTTCCTCCTTCCGGTCGCCGGCACGGCGATGGCCGGCGATCGGTCAAGTGAGCCTCCAGCTCGCCCCGGTCTGGTGAGGCAAAGGCCTCGCCGACACTGGTGAGGCTTAAGCCTCGCCGATCTGGCGAGACTCGAGCTTGCCGGATTGGCAAGACTCGAGCTCACCGGCGTCGGGTGAGGCTCGAGCCTCATCGATCTAGCGAGCCTTGAGCCCTCCGGCGTCGGGCGAGCTCGAGCTCAACGGATCTGCGAGCCTCGAGCTCGCCGGTGTCGGGCAAGCCTCGAGCCTCGTCGATCCGGCAAGCCTCAAGCTCGCCGGCGTCGGGTGAGCTCGAGCTCGTCGAATCTGCGAGGCCGAGCTCACGGCGTCGGGCAAGGCTCGAGCCTCACCCGTGGTCGGTCGCCGATTGTCGTCGTGGCCGACGGCCAACTAAAGAAGAAGAAGAAGAAGAAAAAAAAAAAAAAAGAAAAGAGAAAAAGAAAAAGAAAAATGAAAATTATATCTAAAAAATTTTAAAAAATTTTAAAAAATTTTAAAAATAAAAATAATTAAAATTCAATTTTTTAAAATAATTATTTTAAAAATTATAAAAATTATCCATTAAATTTATGTTGTATAAAACTATTTTAGCAATACTATTTTTTTAAAACTAATATATAAAAGCTTTATTAAATTTAGTTAAACGGGTCGGGTCTGGGTTGGGTATGGGTCTAAAATTTTGTACTTTGTAATAAATGGGTCATAAATGGGTTAAATGGGTCAATTTGGGTCGACCATTTATGACCCGACCCAAACCCGATCCGACCCACCCATTTAATAGATCTAGTGACACTTTCGAAAGACATGTTCACCAAGTTGGAATTCCGAATCTTCGACACTTATCTCGCATAACTTCTCGATAACCGCAACCGCATCCACCGACTGTTGAATTAACTCGGGCTGTGATATTCTATTCTCCGACTTCATCCCAACACAATGGCATTATGCACGCTCTGCCATATAATGCTTCAAACAGTGCCATCTGAATACTTTGCTGGTAGCTATTGTTGTAGGTGAACTCGATGAGATGAAGCTATTCCTCCTAGCTTCCTTTGAAGTCTAGCACACACGCTCTCAACATATGCTCGAGAGTCTGAATCATCCTTTCGGGCCGGCCATCTGTCTGTGGATGATAAGCCGGACTATACTACAGTTTCGTTCCCAAGGCAAATTGTAGACTTTTCCAGAAGGCTTCCATAAACTTCGAGTCTCAATCAGATGTAATCGTCACAGGCACTCCATGCAGACGAACAATCCGATGCACATACAATTCTACATATCTGTCTAATGCATAGTCCTTTTGTACGGCGATAAAGTGAGCCGACTTCGTCAATTTGTCAACCACAACCCATATGGAATCATTACCCCGCTAACTCCTCGGTAAGCCCATCACAAAATCCATTGTGATGTGTTCCTATTTCCACTTGGGAATCTCGAGAGGTTGCAGAAGTTCTCTCGGCTTACAGTGCTGTGCTTTCACTTGTTGATACGTCAGACACTTGGCGACGTGCTTGGCAATATCCGCCTTCATACCGATCCACCAATAGTGTTGACACAGATTCTAATACATCTTCGTACTGCCTGGATGAATGTTATAACTGCTATGATGAGCTTCTAAAAAAATCTCCTCCCTAAGCTCTGCATCGTCAAGTACGCACAATCGTCCACGAAACATTAGTGTTCCGTTCTTCAGAAATTTGGAAATCAGCCTTCCTTTTTTCGGTATCTTCTTACTGGATCTTCTGAATCTCTGGGTCTATCAATTGAAGTGTCTTGATCTATATCTGCACTTCTGGCTCAATTCTGAGAATGGCCATAAAATTTGAAAGGTGACCTACCTCAAATTTTAAAATTGAATCTCAAGCTCCTTCGAGTAAGATCCACTCTTTAATCACCATCTGCACGATCAAAGATCCACTCTTCAATGCATCTACTACTTTATTAGCCTTTCCAGGATGATATAGGATGTCGCAATCATAGTCCTTAAGAAGTTCCATCCAGTGACGTTGTCTTCTGAGAGAATAAATACTTGAGACTTTGATGATCCATAAAGATCTCGAACCTTTCTCCACACAAGTAGTGTCTCCAAATCTTCAAAGCGGAGATAATTGCTGCGAGTTCTAAGTCATGTGTCGAGTAGTTTCATGAGGTCTCAACTGACGGGATGCGTATGTAACAACTCTGCCATATTGCATCAACACACAACCCAGGTCCTCTAAACGACGCATCACTATAGATCTCGTATCCTTTAAGACCGGATGAAATTGTCAGCACCGGTGCGGTAGTTAGCTTCTGATTAAGCTCTTGGAAACTCCACTCACACTTATCCATCCATACAAACTTTTCTTCCTTCTTCAGCAGTCGAGTCAAAGGTGAGGTTATCACCGAGAATCCTTCCACAAACCATCTGTACTAACCTGCCAATCCCAAAAAGCTCCTAATCTTTGTCACTAATGTCGGTGTTGGCTAGTTGATCACGGCTTCAATCTTGGTCGAGTCCACTGAAATTCCTTCACCTGAAATTACGTGACTTAGGAAAGCCACACGAGTCAACCACAACTCACACTTACTGAACTTAGCGTACAATCCACGTTCTCACAGGGTCTAGAGCACTATCCTTAAATGTCTTTCGTGTTTCTCAACCGTCGTATCCACTACAGTCGCCAATTAACCTTGGTAACCCACATTTAACAAACGAGTCGCCACATTTAACCTTGTTTCTCAACCGTCGTATCCACTACAGGTAATCGAGGATCTTTCTCGACTTTTAATAAACTTGGAACTTCCATCTGCTAACGGGTTAAACTGGACTACTACATAACAAAGATTCATTACAACAAGATACTCCTCGAGCCAATCCTTTTCATATATGACATCAAAGTTATACATAGGCGAAATAGCCAAGTACAACTCTAGCCAGCGATTCTCCCTTTTACGACTTCATTACAACAAACTGAAATTCTACAAGCTTAACCAAAATTCCGCTGCACCACTCTAATAAAAATTATCCCGTAAACACTTGCCCTTCCTATATGGTGCATAGCTCGGTTCATTCCTGCCCCCTTCGCCATCCTAGAAGCCTGCCAGGAGCCACTCCTTGTCCAAGCCCTCTGGCCTCGGCGATCACTCCCTGCCCTCGTCAAACCAGGTCGTTACAGGTCCACCAGCTTTCACCCGGTTCGTCCCCGAGCTACACATCTACTAGTGAGGTCCCGCTTCTATAGGGACTAATTCACAGAGATATTGTCCGCTTTGACTTGTCCCAGTGAGCCTCATGGTTTTATCCTCGGCACATCGATAGGCACTATCCCGAGGTCACCCATTCCGGTAGTGCTCTATCTACCGTAGTGGCATCTGTGCTCCCCGGACCTTTGCGGACAATCCTTCACCCGGTGGCCATGCTGACCACATTCGTAACATGCTCCCATTATACCAGGACATGGGTTTGGCCCATGCTTCCTTCTACAAATCCAGCACTTGTTGTTTGGGTTGGGTGTCAACTTTCTGATTCCACTCTTTCGGTTGGGACGAATGAGGTACTTTCCTTCTGTCATCGGCTTTTTCCCGAACCGATTTCCATCCCTATTCGAGCCGAACTTCGACTGGATGTGGCAACTTGTTCATTCAGGTTTCTCTCTATCAGTTGGGCCCACTTATACGGATCGTTGTAGTCCTTTAGGTTGAACGGTACAAGCGGATTTTTCAACTCTGGTCTGAGGCCATTCCTGAACCTCCTAGCTCTGTCCTCTGGATCTTTTACCAACCTTGGGGTGTATCGTGACAACTCGGTAAACTTGGCCTTGTCTTGGTCTACTATCATCAAACCTTGACGAAGGTGCTGGAATTCCTCCATCTTCTGCTCTCAGGCATTGTCAGAAAAGTGTTTGCCGTTAAAGGCTTCAAGGAAGGCGTTCCACACCAAAACCACACCTTTGAGAATTAGTTTGCCTCTGGTGGTTCTCTACCAAGTACTTGCGTTACCACAATTGATATACTGCAAGGACAACCTTCTCTTCTTTAGTGCACATCAAAAGTGCAAAGGCCTTCTCCAAGTCTTGGATCTAGAGTGTTACAAAGCATCGGGGTCTCCCGCACCAGTGAACCTCGGCGAGTTCAGCTTCAGAAACTACTCCACGTGCTTGTGCATTGGCCTCCTAGCAACTACGTTCCCAAGTGAAACCTCAACAGGTGCGGCAGCAAAAGTAGCAGTGGCTATAGCGGCGGCGGTAGTGGCAGTAGCTTGATTCTGGGCCTGTTGTCCCATCAAATTCCCAAGCATCTTTAGAGCCTGCACGATCCCTTCAATTCTAGGATTGCCAAGGGCTACTATACCAGCACCGACCTTTGGCGGTGCTAATCCACTTACGCTGGCCTAAGCTAACGCTCTACTACAACCACCTCGGGTACCGACCCTTGTCGGCATCCTATCCTAAGTGACAGATCCTAACGAGCTCTTCTTAAGAGTCCTCTACTCCTGGTCACTCATCATGTAGATTCTTTATAGAAACATGCTTTCCAATTCCAAATAGAATTAGGAGATAACCAACCACACAAAACAAGCTACCCATCAGCTATCAATTACATGCATCAGCATAATAAAAAGGCATTTCCTACTAACTATCCCATAAACCATTGAATCTTATCACTTTATACACTAACCAACTCCGATACCACTTCGGGCAAGGATGTCATGCCCCGAACCTCGGGCGCACGCACATCCCTCGGTGGTCAATAAAATTTGTGAATTCCTAGGACGCGTCGCCAACTCATTCATTTTATTGCACACGTAGAAGCAAAATAAACAATCCCCGACAACAACAAACATGGGATAGAAAAGCAGGACAACCAATTTAATCAAAACGCACTTTATAAACACCTCCGGTTTATACATAGAAGGTTTGACACAAAAAGAAACCTCTAAGCCATCTACACTTTGGACCCTTTAGCCTCGGGCTCTAGATCCTCCATGCTATGGCCCTGAAATTGTTACCCCATGACGGAGTGAGACATAAATCTCAGCGAGTCCACACCCTAAACCCCGATTAGAAAGAAAATACACGTAGAGGCAATCTAACCACACATCATAGAGGACTTACCTCGCCTCAGCTCCTCCCTACACGTCAGCATAGTTCATATAACATATGCATGCATCCAATGTATTCAATAATTGAGACGCCTCACTTTAATAACTCAATCAGTCACAAGGGTCCCGATTGTAAGGCCAAATTGTTATGACACGTCCCATTTCGTGTCACACAATTTTGTCCCGTAATCAGACGCGGTCATCTCAATCATTTAGGCGTTCCAATTTAGTTATGGCCCCATGGGCACGACCTACTTAATGTTCGGCAGTCTTCCAGCATAGCCAGGCGTCATCTCGTCCCATCGAGCACGACAACGTCTAGAAGCCCCACCTAGACAGCATTCCATAAAGGAGCATTGATCCAGCCTCTACCATGATCCGGCATTGTCTAGAACCCCGGCCTAGACGGTATCAAGGTGATTAAGTGATCATGCACCGGCACATACTTGGCTAAGAACATTGTACTTTGCACTCAAATACCTCAATTTCAAGTAGTGTACTCAGCCTATTTTCTTCATATTAAAAACACACGGTCAAAAATGTGAGTGTGCGTGGACACACGATCAAATCGGACTGTAAAGTGTGATGTTCTTTTTAAAAATTCTACGATTTGATATAATACTTAGAATACTTTTTGGCATCAAAACTCGACACCCGGTATTTTCTAATTAAATATCAAAATTTCACAATTTTGAAATAATAAACCAAAAATCACAATCATCACTCAATTGCACAAATTATCATTCAATTGCATAAACTAATCAAGCCCCGACAATCGGCACAAAATTCTAGCTATCGGCTATCTCGGTATAATTTTTGGAAAATATTAAATAATTAAATAAATTACAAAATAATTAAATAAATGCAAGATACTTAAATTAAAATATTTAATTAAATGCACACAACCTAACCAGGCTAATTTAATTTAACTAACTAAACTAATTAAACAATCTAACTACATTAATCTAAATAACCTAACCAAATACTCTTACTAAATAATCTAACTAATTAATCTAACCACCTAGTGTAGGTAACTAGCTTATTCTAACTAATTTAGTCACTAGAACTAATCCTCCCTAATCCCACATTAACCCACTAATCCACCCTAATCATCATTAGCCCCATAATTAGAGTTTACGGTATAAACTCACCGGTTTAGTGCAAAAACCGGTTCATGGCGACGGCGACGCGACGGTAGCCAAAACTTAGGCTTACTTGTGATGCCAAAGGGAGCTTGGGCCGGGTCAAAAATGGCCTCCAAGGCTCACGGTTGCTGCTAGTCTTGAATGGGGCTACTTGGTCACGACTTGGCTCGGTGATCAGAGCTGCAACACGCGGTGGCAGCTTGGCGGGGACACGGCTGAGTTGACTTCGGCGGCGCGGCAATGACGGAGGAGAAAATTGGGCTGACTTCATGAGAGGAACAATGGAGCTAAAGTCGTTTGATTCTTGCATCACGGACGTGGGGAGAGGCGCTGGTTGTGAGGGGAAACGATAGGGAGGGAGATGAGCTAGCAAGCAACGGCTTGAGAGGAGAATTGGTGGAGATGGACAAACGATGGTGGCTCCTCTGGCGTTGACTCGATGGGAAGTGGGCTAGCGTTGCACGTGAAGGGAATGAAGCAGGGGCATCAACGTGGTTGCTGGAACAAAGGACGAAGTAGTGGAGACGAGCGAAGGGGTCAATGTCTGGAGATTTCGTTGGGGTTGACTCGGTGGGATGGAGCAAGGAAAAATGAAAGGTAGCGTTGGTGATCTTAGGGTTTATAGTGGCATAGACAAGCGCTAGTGGAGCAAGGAAAAATGAAGGGAAGCCAAATTAGAGAAAGGGAAAAACGGGAGGATCGGTTGTTGTAGGGGAAGCTCGCACGAAGAAGAAGAGAGGGGGAGTAGCTGGTGTGCGAGAGAAGAGAAGGGGGAGAAAGGACAAGCCAAAAGTCAATGAAAAATATCTATTTCCATCATGTTGTGGCCCTCAAAGTCCACAAGCTTATCCTTATGGTCCCCCAAATACTTTCTAGCACTATAATTTCCACAATTAGCAAATTTTGGGCAGCAAAAATGGCAACTCTCTCCCCATCCGAATTTCTTTCCTTTTTCTGAATTGTCCAAAATTCGGTTTTTCCGAAAAATTCCGGGCTCGCCAAAAACTTCTTGAAAGATGAGTCAATGTCTTAAAAATAAATCGTGACACGTTGGAACTTTCGATTTTGACCCCGGGTTCAATTTCGTAGTTAATTTCAATCGGACGTGATTTTAGCATGACCTAACATATTAGATAACTTTTATGAATTTTTAGCGCAATTAACCCATGGTCGATTAATTTTGAGCCACATTGTACATCTTTGACTCATTGGCGACTCTCGGTTGTCGTGAAAATCTCAATATTTCAATTACAAGCATAGGGTATAGAATCGACAAAAAGATCAGTCTAGTGCCGTTCGACAAGAATTTTGCAAGCAGGTGGAATCACCCACACTTTAATTACATGCCTCTATCGAATCGATTTATCTCTAGTCTCTAACCGATTTTGATGGTGCCGTATTGACCCTTGTAGATTAGCACGATCAAGCGGTCGGTTTCGGTCGAATTATCAAGTCCGTTGCGTTTAGAGTCCTTAACGGCTTCACATGATAGACTAGTCATCTTGTGAGTGGCCAACTCGAGAGAACAAGGCCATAGGCGCGTCTTTAGCAAGCCCATTTCATTTTATCCAAATCAGGGTTGAAAATCGAATGTCACAAGTGAGCCTCTCGATTTACGAAGGTATGGGTCTCAAAAGTCCATTCTACCATATGTAAAGAACTTTCAAATTCATCAAGTCACATATTTCTTTCGGAATAGAATCAGAAATATTATTGTGTGAAATGCTTAATTCAATTAAATTGCCTAATTTTCCAAGAGAAGCAAGAATGGGCCTTGAAAGTTGATTTTCACTTAGATGAAGATGAATCGGTCCGGTCGGGTTCCCTAGTGAAGTAGGGACAAGACTGATCAAATTATTATCCTCAAAAGATAAATTTGTAAGAGTAATGTGCCTCCCATTTTCAGAAGATATGGTTCTCGAAAGTCTATTTTGGAAGAGTTTAAAAAAATATAAACTTGTCAAGTTTCCAATGGAACTAGAAATTGAGCTGCTGAGATTGTTAGATGACAGGTTAAGTTCAATAAGAGAAGTGAGCCTCCTGATTTCTGAAGGTATGGGTCCTGAAAGTCCATTCTTCCATATGTAAAGAATTTTCAAATTCCTCATGTCACCTATTTCTCTCGAGAATGGAACCAGAAATGTTGTTGCCATAAATCAAGTTGTTGGCAAGTTCAAAGCTAACCACACTGGTTAAGCGTGAGAAGTTGAAGCCATCTAAAGTTCCTCTTAAACCGAGATAGGAAATATTTAGATGGGCAATGGCTCCAAAGTCATCACAAGCAACACTGGTAAAGCTACAAGGATTGTCATCATGCCGCGAAGAGAGGAGAGACCGACTATGGTTGTCGAGAGTAGATTTCCAATTTAGGAGAGCCTCTGCTCCATCCTTATTCTTAGTCACGTGGATAGTGGAGAAAGAAGTGAAGGAAGCAGAAACGCCTGCACCATGAAATGAAGTGGTGCCTACCAAAAAGAGCGAGAAGAAGAAGACGGCTAAAGGAGATTGAGTCAACGACAAAAAGGAAGAAACCATGATTTAGGGGATGGTTGGGTCTTGGGAGGTGCGAGACGGTTCATGTGACATCCTCAAATTTCAGTTTTATTTTCAATTAAATGAATCGGGCCTTTCATCGATGCGCCTATAGTGTTATTCTCTGAGCTGATCATTCACGAGATAACTATATTATCTGGGGAAGTCATTAAGGGATTTTAACACAATAGACTTGAGAATTCGACCAGGAATTGACTACTCGACCGTGCTCATCTATAGAGATCATTACGGCATAGTTAAAAATCAATCGAATATCAAAGATAGGTTGATTCGATTGAGATAGGTGATCAAAGTGTGGGTGATTCCACTATATTGCAAAATTCTCACCGTCGGCACTAGACCGATTTTCTATTGTTTTTGGTATCCTATGCCCGTATTTGAAATCTCGAGATTTTCACAACCACCAAGAGTTGCCAATGTGTCGAAGATGTATATTGTGGCTCGAAAATAATTGAAGACGGGTCAATTGCACCAAAAATTCCGCGAATTTGAATCCGATTTCAGAAATTGAAAGTTTTGTCATGTCATGATTCATTTTAGAAACGTCGACTCATCCTTTGTAGATTTTTCTGCAAACCGAGATTTTTTGGCGAAAATACAAAATATGGTCATTTTTGTCCGGAAAATTTAGATGACCATTTTTTATCGCATTTTTGGGATGTAAGTTGGTTCTATGGGCAAGGGAAAATGTCAATTTGATCGAGGACACCGTGGTGGAATTTATAGGGACCGGTTTGAGTCCAATTGGAGAGAAATAGGTTCAATTTGGGGGAAAATGCTTCAAAATTCGTAGCCCCCTTGGTCCTCAACTTTTGGACCACTTTCTTGGCTTCTAAGGGAAGCTTGGTGGTCTGTAAATGGTTGAGTATAGGGCTGAAACCAAGTGGGGCCAAATCAATGATCAATAGAGGACTTTGAAGGCCAATGGGACCCTCCACAAGTGCAGCTGGCCTTTCTTCTCCAACTTAGTTTGCTTTCTCCATTTTCGGACACCTTAGAGCTCCTAAGTTGTAGGGAAAATCGAGCAGCCCCTCCCCTGGCCTGTTGCGTGCCCGTCCGACCACCGCTAGGTCTGCTGCTCACCATCACTTGCTCGTCGCGTGCCGCACCTGTCCCACACCTATCCACCATCCATTTCGCTCCAGTCGTGACCCCAGGCCGTCCCTCAAGCCCGTTGGGCTCAGCTAGAGCCCCATTGTCGCCGTCTGCCTCCACCGTGCGCTCGTAGCCGTCGCTAGCCACCCTTATCTGTTTCCAGCCCAAGCGGTCTCCGTTCTAGCCCCTCGGCCCACTCAACGAAGCCAAAGCCAGCAAGCCTTCGTGGGCTTCGAGGCCTATTTTGGATAGCTTCGGGCCTTGTAGGGTGCCGCCACTTTAGAGTTTATCGTCCATCTCTACGTTGCTATCGTCGTGGACTTATCAAATTTCAAAACCGGTGAGTTTACTCACTAAACTCTGCTTAGGGAGTTAATGACGCTTAAGAGTTGATTAGTTTAGGCTAAGTATGGTTTAGGTGGTTAGTTAGAACGGATTAATGATTTAATTACTCGTTTATGCATGTTAGGTGGTTAGACCAACTTAATTAGCAACTAGAGAGGTGTATTATTTATAAATAGGTTCAAAAAAATTTCGGGCCCGTTTCGGTATTTAATTAGGTTTTTCCGGCCTAAGTTTACATTTATGGCATTTAAATGTATTTATTTAATTATTTTTAGTATTTATTTAATTATTTATTATTTTCTGAAAATTATCTTGGGATAACCAGTGACCAGAATTTCATGTTGATCACATTGGTATGATTGATTTATTTAATTGAGTGTTGATTTGTGTAAATTTGAGTGAGAATTATATTTTTGGGTATTTATCCCAAAATTGAGTAACTTCGGTATTTAATTGGAAAATACTAGGCATCGGTTTACAACGCAAAAATGTGTTTATGGACTATTATAATTAGTGGGATTTTCTAAAAGAAAGATATTGTATTTTTGCCCGGGCGACCGTGTACCCACACACGATTATTTTTACCGGGTATTATAAAAATGGTGAATTGTTAGTGGATGAGAACAGTATAATATATCAGCCTGCGGGCCTGGACATATCAGCTTCAGTGAACAGTATACTCTAGCAGTTGCGGTAAGTAATTATAGATATCTATCAGCTTCGGTGAGCTTATCTAGCAGCTTCGGTGAGCAATTATATATATCTATCAGCTTTGGCAAGCATCTATTATATATCAGCTTCGGTGAGCAATATAGATATATAGCAGCTTTGGTGAGCATTGTTATATATCTATTAGCTTTGGCGAGCTATACCATATATTTCCAGCTTGGGTGAGTAGTGTTTGTATCAATCGAATTTTATGGATGGTATTGCTGGTATGGACTCGAATAGATCGATTGATCGATGATTTGATTTGAATTGAAGTGATTGGTTGAGTATATGAATTGTACTAAATTGTAGGAAGGAACTGAGGCAAAAGTAAGTCATTTGTCATGTGTGTGACTAAATGGCCTTTAGGCGTATTTCCTTCCTAGTCAAAGTTTAGGGGGTGGACTTGTTGAGACATTGTCTGTCATGCCCTGATCCTCGAGCGCGCGCCCATCCCTTACCCGATCGATATAATAACGACGTCCCAAGATGCATCATTAACCTTTTTTATTTTAATATGCATGCGGAAGCATATATATATAATCCCTTGATAATAAAACAATGGAATAGGAAAGTAGGGCTATTTATTTCGAACCTGAAAAACCACAACCACATTTTTATACAAAGCAAACCTCATAGTATATATTACAATACTATTAACAAAGTTAGATCTATCACACATAGGTTCATAACTCAAGGTTTGCAAAATAGGGTGGGGGTCTCAATCCTCATCGGGGTCATGCTCTGGATCCTTCTCTGGATCCTCCTCTGGGTCCTCCTCCGAGTCTTCTTGGGGGTCCTCCTCTTCGGGTTCCTCCTCCCGGCTCAACGATCTCTCCTTCCTCGTCGCTCTAGCTAGAGTCCACGGCTGAGTTATTGGAGAGTCAAAATCACCTTCTAGCTTTGGGTCCTTTGCATCCAATACTTGATCCACCCTTGGGATCCACGGTTCCCTTCCCAAACGCCACTTCCAACATGTACAAAGGCACATCACATTCCGGTATGGGACCCTCTCTTCGCCCATCATTGTAACGACGATACCACAACTGATACTTATGTGGCACATGTTGGGATGTGCCCAGATCAACCCAGATAGTAGATTTCATTAAAATGTACTATAGTCCCTCAAGGTGATGGTTGATCATAATATGATATCCTATCTTAGTGATCTCCTTAGGTATGCTGAAATGTACGGGATGTGGTGTGGGTGCTGCCATCTATGGACCTCAAATGTTATCCCACAATGGGGTGAGACAACGTCTCAGCAAACTCTACCCCCTAAGACTTTATTAGGAAGCCAATATGCCATAAGGGTTGCTTATGCACAACACAAGTCAAAGGACTTACCTTGGCCTCAGATTCTACCTGCAATTCAACACAGTTCGAATAGACACCCAATCAATCACCACATATCGAAGCATCGATCAATCGACCTAGTCGATTATATGTCAATCAGACCATTCCCCGGTCATTCCATTCAATACCATATATTCTCCAAGGTGACATATCAAGTCAACAAGCCAGTATACTATAATATCTTTCTCCAAGACGACATACTAAGTCACCGAGCTAGTATAATATACTATTCATTCTCCAAGATGACATATAGGGTCACTGAGCATATATAACATAACGTCCTTTCTCCAAGATGACATATAGAGTCACCGAGTCATTATAACATAACGCCATTTCTCCAAGATGACATATAGAGTCACTGAACTGGTATAGTATATCATCATTTCTCAAAGATGACATATAGAGTCACCGAGCCGATATTGCATACCGTCCTTTCTCCAAGATGACATATAGAGTCATTGAGCCAGTATTGTATATTATTTCGATTGTACAAACAATTTGTCATTTTTATCACACCCGATAAAAGTACATGTGTGTGGGTACATGGCCGGCCTTAGTCAAAATACAAGGTTTTCACTTTTGAACCTCCCACTATTTTTAGGAGTCCAAAATAGATTTTTGGCGCTGTAGGCCGACGCTCGGTAATTCTCCAATTAATTACCAAAATTATCCATTTTTAAATTAAATACCCACAAACACTAATCATGATCAATTTGCACCATCAGGTACTCAATTAAATAAACGAGAGTACCACTCCAATCGGCACGAAATTCCGGTCACCAACTATCTCGGTTTAATTTTTGAAAAATAAATAAATAAATAAATAATTAAATACCAATAAATCCAACTTAGGCCTGTAATGCCTAATTGGATACCAAAACGAACTCGGAAAATTTTTGAGTCACTCTAGATAAATACTAGAGCTCATCTAGGCCCTAATGGCACTATCTAACCACCTAACATGCATCGGTAAAGCACTAAATTAATTACTCTAATCTAGTCTATCCACCTAATCACACTTAATTAAACATAATCAACCCCTAAGAATCATTAACATACTAAGCAAGGATTAGTGAGTTAAACTCACTTGTTCAGCGAGCCGGTCGGTTCAAATCGACGGGGACGCAACGAGGCTCGACTTTCTCCAAGGCGAGCCTAGCAATCGAAGTTTGATCCACCTCAAAATGAGCTTAACGGTGTCTTGAATACCCACTGTTTTAGCTTCTGTTTTGAGCTGCAAAAGAGAGGAAACAAGGTTGGATTGGCAAGGCAAGACTGGCAAGGACAACATCGGTCTTGGACGGGGGAGACGGCGGTAACAGGAGCTCCGGCAGTGGTCTAGGGCTTTGAAGGGCTATGAGCAAGGCTGGACGGAGTAGATGAGGTGGCGGAGGAGGGTGCAGCTCGCGTGGGCTTGCGTGCGACTCTAGCGGGCGGTGAGCGGTGATCCGGTGTGACGACGAGGGCGTGCGGTGGCGACGGGAGGCTCGAACGGCAGCTGCTCGATCTTCGGGGCATTCAAAGATCACACCAACCGGTGAGAGGAGAGAGGAAGGAGAGGGGGACAAGCTTTGGCTTTGGTGGAGTCTCCTTGGCCAAATTTTCCAATCCTTTGTCTACTTGACCATTCTCAGCCACCAGCACCTCCTTGGCCCTCATTCAGCCACCCATGCTTCACCTTACAACCCTTGAGTTGGTCCAAAACCATAGGCAAAAGGGGGCACACGAATTTGCTAAGCTTCCTCTTCAATTGGACCTTGATTCCTTATAGAATCACACAATTTAGCCCTCATAAATTCAATCGACACCTCATCGATCAAATTGGTATTTTTCCTCACCAATTGATCCCACTTGCTTCCCAATTTTGCGATAAAAAATGGTCACTAACTTTTACGGACAAAAACGGCCCTATGACGATTTTTTCCCAAAAAGTTTCGGATTGCAGAAAAATCGTCTAAGACTAAATCGACACTCCTAGAATTTATTGTGACATAACAGAACTTTCAATTTTTGAAATCGAATTCAAATTCGCAATTAATTTCAATTCAGTGTGTATTTAGCATGACCTAGGCTATCGAGTAACTTTCAAAAATTTTCAGTGCAAATGACCCGTGATCGATTTTCTTCAAGCCACAATGAACCCACTCAACACATTGGCGACTCTTGGTTGTCATGAAAATCTCGATGATTCAAATATAGACATAGGGTACCAAAATGATAGAAAAATCAGTCTAGTGCTGGCCGACGAGAATTTTCCAAGGTAGTGGTGTCACCCATGATTAGCCACACATCTCGGTAAGCCGACCTATCTCGATCTCAAATCGATTTTTAACTGTGTCTTAATGGCCTCTAAAGATAAGCACGGTCGAGAAGCCGATTCTAGTCGAATTCTCAAGTCAATTGCCTTGAAATTCCTTAATGGCTTCCCCATATAGTTTAGTTATCTCGAGAGTGATCAGATTTGAGAACAGCCCTATAGGCGCATCAATGAAATGCCCGATTTATTTAGTAGAAAACAAAATCGAAAATTTGGGATGTTACAACTCTTCCCCTCTTATAAAATTTCATCCTCGAAATTTAAACTCGAAATTTAAACCATTACAAAACTTAAGCAAAAAGATGGGGATACAACTTGTCTCATCAACTCTTCTATCTCCCACGTTGCTCCTTCGGTATCGTGGTGTTGCGGATCACTTTGACCAACAAGATGGTCTTTGTAAGCAGAACTTGCTATTTTCTATCCACTATCTGAACTTGGCTTTCAACGTATGACACTTGGTCATCGACGCCCAATTCTTCAAAATTAAGCACATGGGTCGGGTCAGGCTCGTACTTCCTCAACATCGACACGTGAAAGACATCGTGCACTTGCACCAATCTCGCTAGCAATGCAAGACGATACGCTAGGGTCCCAATTCTCTCGAGAATTTCAAATGGACCTACAAACCTCGGACTCGGTTGCCTTTTTTTCCAAAACGAAGTTCCCCTCATTGGTGGCACCTTTAGAAAAACGTGATCACCAACTTGGAATTCCAATAATCTCTTACGCTTGTCTGTGTAACTTTTTTGTCTACTTTGTGCGGTCTTTAATCTAACTCTGATTATTGCCACGGCATCCATTGACTGCTGGACCAACTCTAGGCCTGTGATCTTCCTTTCCCAAATTTCATCCCAATACATTGGTGTTCTGGACACTCTACCATACAACATTTCAAATGGAGCCATATGGATGCTCTGTTGATAATTGTTGTTGTAGGCAAATTCCACCAAGTGTAGTTGATCTTCCCAACTTCCTTTGAAGTCTAGTACACAAGCTCTCGGCATGTCTTCGAGGGTTTGAATTGTCTTCTCGGGCCCGGCCATCCATCGAGGATGATATGCCGTCTTGTATTACAGCTTAGTACCTAAAGCAATTTGCAAGCTCTTCCAAAAAGTTGCGGTAAATCTTGGGTCTCGATCTGAGGTTATTGTCACTGGCACTCCATGAATTCGAACTACTTGACGCATATACAGATCTACGTGTCTATCCAAACGAGGCCCTTTCGATCTGCAATGAAGTGAGCCGACTTCGTCGGTCGTCGACTACTACCCAAATTGAATCATTTTCTCTTTGACTCCTTCGTAGTCTAGTCACGAAATCCATCGTGATATGTTCCTATTTCCATTCTAGGATCTCGAGAGGTTGCAAAAGTCCTCTCGGCTTGCAATGCTAGGCTTTGACTTGCTGACATGTCAAACACTTGGCAACATGCTTGGCGATATCCGCCTTCATACCTGATCACCAATAGTGTTGACACAGATTTTGATACATCTTGGTACTTCCAGAATGAATGATGTAACTGCTACGATGAGCTTTGAATAAAATATCATCTCTAAGCTTCACATCGTCAGTACAACCAAACGCCCTCGAAACCTCAATGTTCCATCATCATAAATCTAAAAATCAGTCTTTCTTTTCTCAGTGTCCTCCTGTAGAATCTTTTGTACATCTAGATCTATCGGTTGGAGTAGCTTGATTCTGATCTGGACATCTGGTTCAATTTAGAGGCTGGCCATAAGACTTGAAAGGTGGCCTACCTCAAACTTGAATACCAAATCCCGAGCTCTCTCGATTAGGTTCCACCCCTTAATCAGTATGTGAGAAACTGAAAACTTCGACTCAAAGCATCGACGACCTTATTCGCCTTCCCGGGGTGATATAAAATATCACAGTCATAGTCCTTCAGCAATTCCATCCATCTGCATTGTCTCATGTTCAACTCCTTTTGAGAGAACAGGTACTTGAGGCTTTGATGGTTCGTGAAGATTTGGAATATTTCCCCACACAAATAATGTCTCCAAATCTTCAAGGCAAAAATAATTGTTGCGAGCTCTAAGTCATGCGTTAGGTAATTCTATTCATGAGACCTCAACTGACGAGAAGCGTATGCAACAGTTCTACCATCTTGCATAAGCACACAACCCAACCCTCTGAATGACGCATCGCTATAGATCTTGAATCCTCCATGACCAGATGGAATGGTCAACACAAATGCGGTAGTCAGCTTTTCCTTTAGCTCTTGAAAACTATGCTCGCACTTGCTAAACTTAGTGTACAACTGATGGACTCTCAGCTTCTGCAACACTAATCTCATATGACTCTCGTGCTCTTCATCACTCCTCAAATACACCAGAATATCATCGATGAACATGATCACAAACTGATCCAAATCCATGAAGGTAGCTGGAGCATTTGTCAACCCGAATGGCATCACTATGAACTCAAAATGACCATACCGAGTACGAAATGCTGACTTAGGAATGTCCTTCCTAATTCTCAACTGATGATATCTCGTTCTCAAGTCGATCTTCAAAAATATCGACGCTCCTTGCAATTGATCGAATAAATCATCGATCCTCAGGAGTGGATACTTGTTCTTGATTGTTACCTGATTGAGTTGTCGATAGTTGATGCATAGGCACAACGAACCATCTTTCTTCTTTACAAACAGAACTTGTGCTCCCCAAGGTGATGCACTAGGACGAATAAATCCCTTGTCTAGCAGCTTTTGCATCTACACCTTCAGTTCCTTCAACTCAGATAACGCCATCCGGTAAGGAGCCTTAGATTTTGGCTCTATCCTAGGTGCTAGTTCGATTATGAACTCGATTTCTCTCTTTGGTGGTAGTCCTGGCAATTCCTTTGGAAAGACATTTTGAAATTCTTGTACCACAGCAATGTCTTCCATCTTTAGCTCCTCAATTGTCGTATCCACAACAATTGCCAGGTAACCTTGGCAACCCTCGTCTAAAAAACAAGTTGCCTCTGGCAATGAGATCAAGGTAATCGACGGTCCTCCTCGATTCCCGACATACTCGAAATTCTCACCCTCTAATGGGTCAAACTGAATCGCCTTGCAATAGCAGTCCATTTTAGCTCGTTGCTTGGTGAGCTAGTCCATGCCAATAATTAAATGAAAGTCGTACATGGGTAGGACTAATAAATCTATTTTCCCTACTCGCTCACCAATCACTAACTTGCAACCTTGAGAACAACCTAAAGTAGCAATAACTTTATCATTCAATGGTGTAGATATAGTAACCGCCGACTCAATAAAATAGGACTAACTTCTATCAACTTAACATATTGCTTGGCAATGAAGGAGTGAGTTGCTCCTGGATCAAACAAAGCGTAAGCAGGATAGTCGTTCAGTGAAGCCATACTTGTGATCACGTCAAGCGCAGCCTTTGACTGACTTTGTGTGATGGCATACACCGTACCTTGCACTAGTGGTCTCGGTTGACCTCCCTATGGCACATTCGAGGGGCATACCCTTTGACCTAACCCATCTGCGGCGGTGGCGGCAGCTGTGGTTGTCCTCTTGGCCTTCTAGGATAATCTCTGGCCATGTGACCCTGCTGGCCATACTCGTAACAAGCGCCTGTCCTTCGTGGGCACCGGTTCACTCCATGTCGCCTTACACAAGTGCAACACAAATCATTCCTATTTGGCACTGGTTTGCCAACTCCACCTCTCCTATTTGGTGGGACTTGGAATCTACCTTCAGGCATGAGCCTCTTCCCATGGCGAATACTTTCTCTATGAGAGCTTAACCTCGATCCAGACGAGGCAACCTACTCATTCAAACCTCTCTCATCATCTAAGCTCAATGATAGACCTCTCGATAACTTGTCGATCTAATGGTAGCGAGGTTGCTTTAGTTCAAAATGAAGACCATTTCTAAATCTTTGGGCTTTTCTTCTAGGTCTTCAACTAATCTTGGAGCATACTGAGAAAGTTCAGCGAACTTGACCCCGTACTGATCAATAGACATTGATCTCTGATGAAGGCGTTGGAACTCCTCCATCTTTTGTTCTCGGGCCATACCTGAAAAATACTGATCATTAAAAGCTCTAGAGGAAGGCGTCCCACACCGGGATCACACCTTCAGGAAATATTGTACCTTTGGCGGCTCTCCATCATATGTTGGCATTGCCCTGCAATTGATAGATAGCCAGGGTTACCTTCTCAGCCTCAGTGCATATCAGAAGTGCAAAGGCTTTCTCCAAATCTTGAATCCATAGTGAAGCGGCCTCGGGGTCTCCAGTACCTATAAATCTTGGCGAACTCAGCTTTAGGAACTGCTCCACCAGCTTGTGTATCGATCTTTCTCTCCGCACCACTATGTTCTCAGGTTGAACTTCAGCATGTGCAACAATAGGTGCGCCGGCAGTGCAAAATGCGCAGCGGCGGCTTGATTCTACGCCGCTGTGCCATCACGTCCCTCAAGGCCTCTAATGCTTGCATAATCCCTTCACCTGGGATCACCAGGGGCTGTCACCTCGTCACCCACTACAAGTGATGCCACTCCACTCACGCTAGCCTGAGCTGGCACTCGACCTCGGCCTCCTTGGGTACCAACCCTGATCTGCATTCTACCCAAGTAACGGCCCTAACGGTCCTCTTGTTAGGAGTTCGTTGCTCCTGATCACTCATGGCTCAACTTTATTTATTGAAACCTGCTTCCAATTCCACACCGAATTAGAAACAAAGTGATCTAAGCCACAAGCAATTCTACCACTCAATTACCACAGACAAGCTCGGCATGAATTTAAAAGCCTTTCCTACTACTATCCCATGAACCATCGCTCCTTATCACTTAAATCTTAACCTTTGCTCTAATACCGCCAAAACGGGGATGTCACGCTCCAATCCTTGAGCACACGTCCATCCCTTACCTGGTCGATATAATAGCGACGTCCCAGGATGCATCGCCAACCCTTTTTATTTTGATATGCATGCAGAAGCATATATATAGTCCCAGACAATAAAACAATAGGATAGGGAAGTAGGGCTATATTTTTTGAATTTGAAAAACCACAACCACACTTTTATACAAAGCAAACCTCATAGTATATATTACAAGACTATTAACAAAGTCCGATCTATCACACATAGGTTCACAACTCATGGTTTACAAAACAGGGTGGGGGTCTCAATCCTCATCAAGGTCATACTCTAGATCCTCCTCTGGGTCTTCTTTAGGGTCCTCCTCTACGGGTTCCTCCTCAAGTTCCTCCTCCGGCTCAACGATCTCTCCTTCCTCCTCGCTCCAACTGGAGTCCTTGGCTGAGTTCACTGGAGAGTCAGAATCACCTTCTAGCTTTGGGTCCTTTGCATCCACTACTGATCCACTCGTGGGATCCGCAATTCCCTTCCCGAACGCCACTTCCAGCACATACAGAGGCACATCACATTCCGGTATGGGACCCTCTCTTTGCCCATCATTGTAATGATGATACCATGACCAATACTTATGTGGCACATGTTGGGATGTGCCCACATCAACCCAGATAGTAGATTTCACTAAAACATACTCCAGTCTCTCAGGGTGATGGTTGATCAGCATGTGATATTCTATCTCAGTGATCTCCTCAGGTATGCCGAAATGTACGGGAGGTGGTGTGGGTGTTGCCGTCTATGGACCTGAAATGTTATCCCATAATGGGGTGAGACAACGTTTCAACGAGTTCTACCCCCTAAGACTCTATTAGGAAGCCAATACGCCATAAGGGCTACCTATGCACAACATAGGTTAGAGGACTTATATTGGCCTCAAATTCCACCTACAATTCAACACAGTTCGAATAGGCACCCAATCTATCACCACAAATCGAAACATCGATCAATCGACCTAGTCGATTACATGTCAATCAAACCATTTCCCGGTCATTCCATTCAATACCATCTATTTTCCGAGATGACATATCAAGTCATCGAGCCAGTATACTATAATGTCTTTCTCCGAGATGATATACTAAGTCACCGAGCCAGTATAATATACTATTCATTCTCCAAGATGACATATAGAGTCACCGAGCATATATAACATAAAGTCATTTCTCCAAGATGACATATAGAGTCACCGAGCATATATAACATAATGTCCTTTCTCCAAGATGACATATAGAGTCACCAAGCCATTATGACATATCGTCCTTTCTCCAAGATGACATATAGATTCACCGAGCCGGTATAGTATATCATCATTTCTCCCCGAGATGACATAGAGTCACCAAGTCGATCTTGCATACTGTCCTTTCTCCAAGATGGCATATAGAGTCATCGAGCTGGTATTGTATATTATTTCGATTGTACAAACAATTTGCCATTTTTATCACACCCGATAAAAATACACTTGTATGGGTACATGGCGGGCCTTAGTTAAAATACAAGGTTTTCACTTTTGAACCACCCACTATTTTCAGCAGTCCCAAAATAGATTTTTGGTACTATAAACCGATGCCTGGTAATTTTGCAATTAATTACCAAAATTTTCCATTTTTGAAATTAAATACCAACAAACACTAATCACGATCAATTTGCACAATCAAGTACTCAATTAAATAAACAAAGAGCACCACTTTGCAATCAACATGAAATTCCGATCACCGGCTATCCCGGTTTAATTTTCGGAAAATAATTAATTAATTAATTAATTATGAAAAATATTAAATAAATACCAATAAATCCGACTTAGGCCTCATAATGCCTAATTGGATGCCGAAACGAACCCGGAAAATTTCTGAGTCACTCTAGATAAATACTAGAGCTCGTCTATGCCCTAATTACACTATCTAACCACCTAACATGCATCGGTAAAGCACTAAATTAATTACTCTAATCTAGTATATCCACCTAATAACACTTAATTAAACCTAATCAACCCCTAAGCATCATTAACATACTATGCAAGGATTAGTGAGTTAAACTCACTTGTTCGGCAAGCCGGTCGGTTCAAATCGACGGGGACGCAACAAGGTTTGACTTTCTCCAAGGCAGCCTAGTAATCGAGGTCCGGAACCACCTCAAAACGGACTAAATAGTGTCTTGAATACCCACTGTTTTATCTTCTATTTTGAGCTACAAAAGAGAGGAAACGGGGCTAGATTGGCGAGGCAAGACCAGCGGGGACAGCAGCAGTCTTGGAAGGAGGAGACGGCGGCTCACGGCAATAGCAGGAGCTTCAACGTTGGTCCAAGGCTTCGAAGGGTGGCGAGCAAGGCTGGACAGAGTAGATGGGGCGACGGAGGAGGGTGCAACTCGTGCGGGCTTGCGCGTGACTCCGGTAGGCAGCGAGCAATAATGCGGTGTGACAATGAGGGCATGTGGTAGCGACGGGAGGCTCGACCGACGGGTGCTTGATCTTCTGGGCATTCGAAGCTCACAAGGCACAATAAAGAGGCTAGCCGACCGATGGGAGGAGAGAGGAAAGAGAGGGGACAAGCTTTGGCTTTGGTGGGGTCTCCTTGGCCAAATTTTCCAATCCTTTGTCTCCTTGACCATCCTCGCTACCAGCACCTCCTTGGCCCTCATTCAGCCACCTATGCTTCACTTTACAACCCTTGAGTTGGTCCAAAACCATAGGCAAAATGGGGCACACAAATTTGCTAAGCTTCCTCTTCAATTGGACCTTGATTCCTTATTGAATCACACAATTTGGCCCTCATAAATTCAATCGACACCTCACCAATCCAATTGGTATTTTTCCTCACCAGTTGATCCCTCTTGCTTCTCAATTTTGCGATAAAAAACGGTCCTTGATTTTTTCTGAACAAATACGGCCCTAAGACGACTTTTTCCCAAAAAGTCGTGGGTTTAAAAAAAAATCTTCTAAGACTAAGTCGATGCTCCTAGAATTTATTGTGACATGATAGAACTTTCAATTTCTGAAATCGAACTCAAATTAACGGTTAATATCAATTCAGCGCATTTTTAGCGTGACTTAGGCTACCGAGTAACTTTTAAAACTTTTCAGTGCAAATGACCCGTGGTCAATTTTCTTCGAGCCACAATAAACTCACTCGACACATTGGTGACTCTCGATTGTCGTGAAAATCTTGAGGATTCAAATATAGACACAAGGTACCAAAACGATAGAAAATCATTCTAGTGCCGACCGACGAGAATTTTCCAATTTAGTGGTGTCACCACGATTAGCCACACATCTTAGTTGAACCAATCTATCTTTGATCTCAAATCAATTTTTAACTGTGTTGTAATGGCCTCTAAAGATAAGCACGGTCAAGAAACCGAATCTTGGTCAAATTCTCAAGTCAATTGCCTTAAAATTCCTTAATGGCTTCCCCAAATAGTCTAGTTATCTTGAGAGTGATTAGCTTTGAAAATAGCCTATAGGCGTGTCAAAGAAATGCCCGATTTATTTAGTAGAAAACAGGATTGAAAATCTGGGATGTCACATTGTCTCACCTTGTCATGGGCTAACATCTTCAAGTCCTTAGATGGAGGTTCCTCCCGACCATTTTGGCCAGCTGAAGAAGGTCACCGAACAGGTCTCTTACATTCCTCTTCATGGGGGCCAAAGGGCGTGGGTCTATGAACTCGTGAGATCCATTGTCTGGGTTGATGCGGGTCTATCTCGGATGGTACCCTATCAATACAGATCGTGGCATCGTTGCGAGCAAGATGGACCCAGAGAGGTCCCCTACCGGAATCTATGATCCCTATGTCGATGCTGGAGGTTGCTTTTGGCAAGGGTACGGCTGACCCTCCCGGTGGTCCGGTGGTAGACCCGAGCTCCTCAGAGCCAGAGACTCGGAGTCTTCGGTTGAGGGTTCGAATGCTTAGAGGATCTGTAGCCCCTCTACCTTTTGTAGACTTATATATATAGACTGGACTTGTATATATGACTTAGTTTGATGTGTATAAAAGTGTGTTGTGGTTTTAAAAATTTGTGGCTCTACTTTCTATCCCATATTTGTTGCTATCTGGGGATTTATTTATTCGTTTCCACATGCGCATTAAAATGAATGGGTTGGCGACGCGTCCTGGGACGTTGCAATTTAATCAACCATCGAGGGATGGGCACGCGCTTGAGGATCGGGGTGTGACGGTTCAAATCCGCATACTATTAAAAAGATTTATGACTATACTTATAGATTGGAAGATCACTCCCAAGAAGTCTCTATGAAGGACAGTTCCTATTATAGTTGGACCGCATTTTCCGGAGAATGAGTCCTTCTCATTGACGACATATTTGAAAAGTCTTTCCCCTTTTTCAGCCAGCTTAGCGTGCACCGTGGGGGATGATGAGTGAATTGTGCAGAGCCACATAAGTCTCAATCGTGGGTTATGCTTGACTTACTTTTTCAAGTCTTCTTTAAAATTGATGATATATTCGCAAGATAAAAGTCTCTCCCCTTTTTCAGTCAGCTTAGCGTGCCCCGTGGTGGATGATGAGTGAATTGCACAAAGCTACATAAGTCTCAATCGTTGGTCATGCTTGACTTACTTTTTCTAGTCTTCATTGGAATTGACGATAGGTTTGCAAGATAAAAAGTCTCTCCCCTTTTTCAGTCAGCTTAGCGTGCCCTGTGGTGGATGATGAGTGAATTGCGCAGAGCTACATAAGTCTCAATCGTTGGTCATGCTTGACTTACTTTTTCAAGTCTTCATTGAAATTGACAATAGGTTTGCAAGATAAAAAGTCTTTCCCCTTTTTCACTCAGCTTAGCGTGCGCCACGGGGGATGATGAATGAATTGCGCAGAGCCACATAAGTCTCAATCATTGGTCATACTTTATTTACTTTTCCAAGTCTTCTTTGAAATTCACATGTCAACCATATTTGTGGAAAATGAAGTCCTGATCGTGGGTTTCGAACAAAAAAAAAAAAAAAAAAAAAAAAGAGTCCTGATCTTGGGTGGCTATATGGTTCAAAATTGACACTTAGATGTTGGGTAGATGAGTGGGGTGTTGAAAGGGAATATACACTATGTGGGATTTTTTTTTCCAAACAATTTGTAGAAATTGACCAAATTTTATCGTGCATAATTTTTCCATCTGACATCCGGTTGACTCGGCTCCAATTCTGGCGAAACGGTTCTATGACGTGCAGGTGATAAAGATTCGAGTGATTGGTCCGTGTAGAGAACTTGGATCCCCTTTTGCAAAGTAATATGTATGCTTCCCTATCTTAGAGAGAAAACAAAGCAACAACAAGAATGTGAATAGGTTATTTCAAGGGAACCTAGGCCTCCAATACTGGAACAAGAATTTTGGGAATTGCTGAAAGTTCGGTTAACAAGTCATTCAAGGAGTCTTCTATGTAAGCGATAACGTAATTCTCTAATGTGGAAATTTCAAAACTGGGGATCTTTCATTTTCATGATTTTCACAATAAGAGGGATGAAGATATGCATTTATCCATTGCAATACTGTTGAAAATGATTTGTTGCACAAACTGACGAAACAAAGAAATTCGATTTCTCTCCCTTAACTGCTTTTCCTTAATGTGCTTTATTTGATCAAGTTTCATTCATTGCTATTGGGTGGAGAGAGGACCAGACTCTATTGATATATGCCATTAATAGGTGCCTTCCATCAACTGCCTTTTTACTTCATAAGAGTCGCACCTCTTCGAAAGAACGGTAACTTCTCGATAGAATTGTATGTTTTCATCCTTTTCATAGCCAATATGTTTTAGCAGTTATATAATTATTAAACCATTGATTAATTACATCATGCAGGCCACAATAATTCTTACATTCTCCCACTAGGCCCATATAACCTTCCTTTCATGGTTTAATAAAGACCAACACAATAACATTATGTTATAACTTTTCTTAAATTGGCTATCATATAATAATCACAATTAAGTAAAGAAAACTAATGTGAGTCATGTCGGTTGTATGTCATTAATCGACGTAGTCCATTCCATGTACTACAACGATAGCTCTCTACTTAACATGATCCATGAATGAGAAGTACAGTAATGGTCCAACTAAATAAAAATGGGCTAATGTCAAATTCACACGGAACAAAATGTAAATGAGAGAAATATCAATAGTTATGAAGTGCTGCTTCTTAGCCAAGAATTGAAATGGAAATGCTACTTTTCCAAATTTAGGAGAAAATGGCTTCTGATTTGTCTGGCGGATGAGGCTGATCTGATTAAATTTTGGACTTTACTAGAGAGACACAACTGAGAAAATGAAAGGCCAGATCAAAAGTTGGGCTTAGTTTGATGTTGATAACATAAACCTTAGGCAAAAAATATCTTCTTTTTTTCCATTGCTGGGATGATAATAGAGAATGTGTTTCATATGACAAAAATATCAAGTGGGATGAAATAAGATGTAATCAATTAATCAAAAGTGAAATATATGAACCCGGGGAGAAGTAGGAAGAGATTCATAGTACATGGGCAATCATGATCGACCAATCACACCATGTTTCACCGCCATGAAGTTTTATCTATCACATAAACTGCATTTTCACTCTCATGACACGTGTATATTTTCACACTATGTACACATGCCAACATTTGAAATTCGTTCGTCGAGGGTTTCTTTTGCACTTGGTGGTGTTTCTTTTGAAAATCCAACATTTTGAAAAAGCCAATCATTCTCGTACAATTCTTTCATGTTTAATAACACATTTTAGATCTTTCTCATTTTTTTTTTTTTTTTTTGGTCTAAAAAGAGGAACTTTCATTCAAGTAATAGAACCATTACAACCTGCAACTTTAGCGTCGGAAACAAGAAGATCTAATAAACGGTAGGGGCACTTCGGCCCAATTAGCAACTAGGGTTCTATTGTTGTGGGCCTTTGCAGCCCAGTCAGCCGCAAAGTTTGCTTGGCGAAGGCGTGCCGCACTCGAAGGCTGAGAATCGACTCAAGAGAAGAGCAGCTTCAGCAAACAATGATCGCACCTCCCATGGCGTCAATCGGTTGTCGTTCACGGCATTAACCAGCAATAAGCAGTCAGATTCAACGACAATCGTATCCTCCGTTCTTCGTTGTTGGATCAAGTACTGTAGAGTAAGCAAGAAAGCATAAGTTTCGGCCTGCAAAGGTGAAGATGCAGCGAAATCGCGGGTAAATCCTTCTATCAACTTTCCAGTGTGATCTCGGCATAGACATGCCATTGAGCCTCGGTCACTTTGAAGCTTGAAAGCCCCATCAATATTACACTTCGGACACCGGGATCGGGAGGTCGCCGGACTTGGGAAGGTAGGGTTGATGGCGGTCCGGTTGGAGCAGATCGTCGATGCAAAATGCGAGCTGTTTGAACCTTTGCGGAGACGACATTCAACGAGATGAAGTGGATCGGGACGATGGCGCGGAAAACAAAAGTGTTTCGCGCCTTCCAAATCGCCAGGATCTCGGCGATTGTTTCGAACTCGGGTAAGCTTCGTTTCTGATTAGCTCTATCTGCTAGCCATTGTTCTATACGAGGGACAGCATGAGGAGTTAGTTGAATACCAATTGTGGGATGAGACCAGATCGTAGTTGTCCACGGGCAAAACAGGAATAGGTGTTCAAGGGATTCCGAACAATTATTGTTGCATATATTGCATACCATATCTGTGCTGATGTGACGGCGAACGAGATTGGTCTTTGTCGCTAAAGCATTATGGCTTAGGGACCAAAGAAAAGTCCGAATTTTTGGTGTTAGCTGTAGTCGCCAAATGCTTTTCCATAGTTGCTTGAGTACTTGATAAGAGGACGATGGCGGTCTGTATGATTTGAGTCCGCTTTCTTTATTGCCCGATAGCCGCGTGCACCGTGTATTGGCCATTGATAGTGTCTGTCCATATTTGCTTGTCCTCTATATGATTGGGTCTAACTTGAATACTTGGTAATTTCTTTGATGGTGTGAGTATCATAGTGCTGTTGTAATAGATCAACATTCCAGGTTTGTTGTTCCGGCTCCAGTAAGTCAGCTACTAGATGAGGTTCCGTCAGATGGGCAGGACCACCTAAGATTCCTTTAGGAAGCCATCTGTCTTCACGTATCTTGATTTTCTCCCATTTCCGATAGACCACTGGAGTTTATCTAAAATCTAGTCTCTTCCTAACAATATACTCTACCAGCCCCAATAAGGATGCGCCCCTTTCTCCGCATATCTGAACTCTCGTTGATAAAAGTAAAGACCTTTTAGTAATGTGCTGCATAGTGATGATGGGTTATGTATCAGGTGCTAGGCCTGTTTACTGAGCATTGCCTTATTGAAAGCTAAAAGATCTCGAAAACCCAAACCACCCTCATTCTTACATCTCTTTAGAACATCCCATTGTGTCCAATGAATACCAGATCTACTGTTGTCATTCTGCCACCAAAAGCGAGCAATCTTCTTCTCAATGGCTTTGCAAATCGAAACTGGTAATTTAAAAATGGACATGACATATTGTGGTATCGCCTGTACAACAGCTTTAATGAGAATCTCTTTTCCACTCCTAGAGAGAAATTTTGCTTTCCACCCTTCTAGTTTAGCAGTCACTCTCGCCATAATCCAGGCAAACATATCTCGTCTTGATCTACCCCAATCAGAAGGAATCCCTAGGTATTTACCTGTTTTTTGTAACACTGGGACCCTAAATTCAGCGGCCAAGTTAACCCTTAAACTATAAGGACAATCCTTACCAAAGAAAATGCCTGATTTGTTCCTATTTATCAGCTGCCCAGTAGCCAAACAGTATTGATTTAGAATATTTGCTAGGTTATGACATTCCTGGACTGTAGCATTCATGAAAAATATGGCATCATCAGCAAAAAATAAATGGGAAAGAGTTGGGCACCTCCTGTTGAGCTGTAGTCCTTGTAGATGTCCTATGTGAAGTGCGTCATGGATAAGGACAGATAAAACATTTGCTACCAAAATGAACAAATAAGGCGAGAGTGGGTCTCCCTGTCTAAGTCCCAGAAGGATGGAAATACTCAAGTTGTTCCCCATTAAAAGTGATACTAAAAGACACCGTTGTAACACACTTTGCATTATCCAAAGAACCCGGTGGCATGGAAACCCAATCTGATCAAATAGTCCTCAAGAAAGTCCCATTCCACCCTGTCATATGCCTTTTGCATGTCCACTTTTAAAATTGCTTGAAAATTTCGTTTGCGTTTCCTAATCCTCAGCTGATGAAGCACTTCTTGGACAACAATAATGTTATCCTGGATTTGCCGGCCACTCACAAAAGCGATTGCTCGGCGAGATATTAGATCGAGGTAAAAAGGCTTAAGACGATTAGCTAACACTTTTGAGATGATTTTATAGATGTAGTTGCAAAGACTTATTGGTCGGTATTGGTCTAGACTCTCCGGTTGGGCCACTTTTGGAATCAGAGTAATACTAGTTTTGTTCAGAGAAGCATATAGATTACCAGTTGCAAAGAACTCTTGAACAGCCATAAAAATGTCTTCGTGTAAAAGATTCCAATGCTTCTGATAAAATAGACCATTCAAACCATCAGGTCCTGGTGCTTTAGTAGCCCCCATTTGGAATGTGGCGCGACGTACCTCATCTCGAGTAAGCTGGGCCGTTAGGATATTGTTCATTTCCAGAGTAACAGTAGGTGTACATTTTGCAAGAATAGGACCATAATTCGAGGGCCATCGACGTGTATAGAGCGGAGAAGAAATTCCTTGTCATGATTTTTAAACTATCCTCTTCCCGAATCCAAGTGAGATTAGCATCTTTCAACATTCGTATCCGATTCCGAATTCGCCGTTGTAATGTTGTCGCATGGAAGAATTTGGTATTCTTATCTCCCCATGTAAGCCAGTTAAGCCTAGATCGCATAGCCCAATGTTGTTCCTCCTGCTGCCATAGTTTGTGAATGTTCATCTTCAATTGAATAATTTGCTGCTCATCGCCGTAGTTGTTGGGAGAATTAATAAGTGTTTGAAGTTGTTGCTGCAAGTGTGATATTTGATTAGTTGCCTTTGAGAACTTAGATCGACTCCACTTGGTAAGTGCTTGAGCGACTTGCTGTAGTCTTCTTGGTAGGGTAGATGTACTAGCACGTGGGGAATTCCAAGATCTTTCAACCACCTCGCTACAGTCCTTTTCCTTCAACTTGAATAAGCTTCAAAGATAAATCTTTTGTGTTGTCGCCTTGGTCGGGCCTCGTAGTCAATAAAAAGAGGGCTATGATCGGAGAGCCCACCGGTGGAAGTGCATACACCTCAGCCTCGGGGTAATTTAGACGCCACTCCATAGTACACAAAACTTGATCCAACCGTTCTTTAACTAGGTCGTCACCAAGACGATTATTCATCTAGGTGTAGGCACACCCCTTACTACCCATATCCATTAATTAACAATCCTATAAAACTTCTTTGAAGGTATACATTCGATACGGCTCAACTAGTCGTCGGCCCATTTTTTCCCAAGGAAACAGAACTTCATTAAAGTCACCCGCACATACCCAGGGTATAACATTTGAGGCAGCAATTAGACGAAGCTCTGTCCATAGATGTCGGCGTAGCGATAGGTTGCTGGAGCGTGGACACAAGTGAGACGCATAGAAGTCCCCACTCGAACCTCTGTACAGATTGTATCAAAAAAATGCTGAGTAGTTCTCTCTATATGGATGATAATATCGTCATTCCAAAGCATAGCTAGACCACCAGCCAGTCCAACAGGATCATAGACATGGTAATTACTAAATTTCAAAAGCCTTTTCAACTTGAGGATAACCGCCTCCCGATTCTTAGTCTCCGCCAAAAAAAGTAAATCAGGCTTTTCGGAGGCCACTAAGGCCTTTAGAGCGCGGAATCGTCAGGAGAGCCCAAACCCCGACGGTTCAATAGATGAACTTCATTTGTCTGTGGTGGCTGTTGAGGGCCAGCCACGACGCCATTGATGCTCTTCGGTTGCAGGTTAGAATAGGAGTATCCAGAAATTGCGTGTCGTCAAACTCATTTAATGACGAGTGTTGCATGCCATAAGGGGTGTACCGCTTTTGCTTTTTAGCTAATCCTGCCTTGGGGCTAGCTCTGGAAGTCTTCTGCTTGTTAGTATTTGGCAGTTCCTTGGACATAGTGATGATTCCCTTTTGCTTCTCAGTTGCAGGGATTAAAGCTGTTGTGAGAGTGGGAGTAATTTGCTGCAAAGTCTTTGGAAGTTGCAGTTGAAGTGGAAGTTGTTCATGTGGGGGTTGATGTGCTAAAACTGGCGAGGTTATGTCATTGGCAGTAGTAGATTTAGGCAACAATGGAACACTTGGCATCGAGTGGGGGTGTCTCAGGTACTGTTTCTTCATTTTGTGGTACATGTTCAGGTGTGTGGTAGAATGCTTGCCAATAAGGACTGTGTTGTTGGACTTCAGCTCTCAACCAGTTCCCGTATGCCAGTTTATCTTTCCCATCTGTTTTAGCTTCTTCATATGGATATGCTGGACAATATGAGGCATAATGGCCTATCCTCCCGCAGGAATAGCAAAAGTGGGACAACCTTTCGTATCGGAAGTCGAGCCACATTGTTTTGCCAGCAATTCGGATAAGCTTACCGGATTGTAGAGGTTCAGCCAAGTGTATTTCAACCCTTGCTCTTGTCGATTTTGAGAACGAGCTATCAGTAAGGTCAGCCTTTATCTCTATAACTTCACCAACTTGCTGCAATGCTTTGCGAATCATCTGCTCTGTACTCCACTCTAAAGGCAGGCCAAAGATTTGAACCCAAAAAGCACATCGACTAAAATCATAGCAGTGTAGAGGTGTGTTAGGAATCCATGGTTTGAAAACGACTAATTGACTGGCAAAGAGCCATGGTCCTCCCTCCATAATCCTCTGCTTGTCAGTTGCTGACTTAAATTTTGCTAGATACAGGTTACTCTCTCGTTGAGATATGTCCACATAGTCCGTTCGCCAAATCCGCCTTAATGTACTCTGAAGGGCTTGTAAGTTAACACTAGATTTCGATAGGACTTTACCTACAAGTAACAAGCGGCATTCCTCTAACTTTTCTAATGGGGGGGCTTCGTCCCATACCTCTATTTCCTGTGCAGAACCTAGACGCCCCAACCGTTTACATAAAGCAGCGATTCTTAAAGATTCGTCATTGTCTTCGGAATCCATCGTAACAGGGCCAAAGAGAAAGGACACTTCAAAATAAGCTAGAGAAGTATGGAATGAAAACGCAATCCATTGGTTGGCACAGGTAAAATTAGCTATAAAGATGACAGTACTGATCCAAAACAGAGCTCAGAAGAAAACCAGGGAATTTACTAATGGAAATCAATCCCCACTTGATTAAGAGCAGAATTCGTCACAGTCGACTTCAAGAGAGGCATGGCCTTCCATTTTCCTCCTCGACACACAGACAACGTCAGAAGACAAACAGGGAATTCGGTAATGGATATCCTTCCATTTTCATTTCGCAACACACAGAATATCCCATAGAAACTATCCCCGATGAAATTACTGGAAAAATGAAGCATGCAATCTGCCAATTTGTGAGGGCAAGATATCAGGAGAGCATATAGGGTACCATTCGATGGGCCATCCGCATGCAGGAGAAGATGCAACCCATAACTGTCATCAACTAAATCATCAGCGGGTAATATCGGAAGATGAGAAGAAGGGGAAAGGAGTGGGTTTCAAGAAGTTGGGTTTTGATAAACACTGAAACTACCATCGATGGGTAGACGAAGACTCTGCATATCGAGAGAAAATATCGAGAGAAAAATTGTGAAAGATTAAGTCGCCAAGTCCATAGATCTTTCTCATTAAGTAAGCCAAATTTGATAATTGCCCGTGAAATTAATTTCTCTCTTTGATAATCTAGCTACTGATAACTAATCAGACACTTAAATCTAATCTTGATTGATTGCCAAAGTGTTACCGATCCGTAAAAGAATGAAAGAGACGTAAGTGGGGCAGCTCGTGGAGAAAAGAGTGGCTGGAATCTTTCATAGAGACAGCATTGGCCCCGCAACATTTGTGTTTTCTTTTCTTCTTTCTGTTTTTGACAAGCTTCTCGTACATGATCAGTGGCAAGAAAGATGTCGTCTCAAGCAATTTTTCGCTATTTCAAATGGATTCACACTAACGGCAACTACGGAAAACTCTGCTAGTAAAAAAATATTTACACAAACGATCTTATATATCGTTGATTTGAAAAAAAGAAGAAGCAAGAGTCATAATCCCCAAATTAAGAGTTGTTTCGAACTTTATATTTTTGGAATGACAATTTAGGAAATCCTCGCGAACGAAACCTTACAATATGGTATTTACAGTAAATTCCTCATTCTTATTATGAAACAAGTCCCCGAGAGTGCTTAATTGATCAATGATTTATGTTTCATATTTTGTTTATTTCTCTGTTTGTTTGGGGAAATACATCGATCAATTCAGTTTTATATAATTTCCGTCATAATCCTCAAATCAAGAATGGCTTAGGCCATCTGCATATAATTATTGGCGATGCATACTCTATTTCTTCTATGAAAATTGCAAGTAATTAATTCAGCACTCAACAAGTGTGACATCCTCAATCCGACCCTGAGTTTTAGAACGGATTCCAATGGTGGCAAGTCTTTGAAGTGGGATTTCGATGAGGAGCAGTAGACCATGAAAACGTCAAGAAGGCCATTCTACAGCGTAAACTCGATTTCTCATCGGCCTCAGGAAAGTGAAAACGGGCCGCGAACAATACCCAAGTGGGTCCAAGCCCGCATTGGATAGCCCAATGGGCCTAATCCCACATCGAATGGCCCAATGGGCCCAAGCCCATGAAGGACGGCCCAATATAGCCCACACCCATGTTGGGCGGCCCAAGGCCTTACGCCCAAGGAGATGAGTGGCCCAAGAGGGCCATGGACCTCCAAGCCCACCTTAGCCTTATGAGATCTAAGCATTTAATGCATCCATGTGCATGAATAGTGCCCAAATCTCCTTGCAAAGACCAAATTGACCTCTCTTCAAAGCTAAAGACCGAGGGGCAAGAGTGGAATTGGCCAAGGAAGGGGGCAGCCATAAGCTTGAAGGAAATTAGATGGAGGACAACCTAGCTTAGTCTAAAGCTTAACCTAGACCTATTAGCCCATGTGTGAATATCTCCTCATTAATGGCTTGGATCTTTTTCTTCAAGAGGCAATCCCATACTTGGATGAGAGGATTTCATGGGATTGGATAGTACTAAACATTAATGACCAAATCTCCATCATTCTCTCTCCCCCTCCCCCAAACACCCTGGCCACCACCACTCTCTCTCTTTCTTCTCTCATTTGTTCACTTTGGCACTCACTCTCATCTTTCCTCTCCCTTTTGAGCTTGGCCAAACCACCACGCTCTCCATTCCATCTCCTTTGCATGCTTTTTCCTCTTATTCCCTCACCGTCCACCATCCACTGCACACACCCATCGTTGAACCGCAGTTCTCGTCGCTATGTTGAACTATGGAGTCAAGGAGGAAGCTATTTAGCCTCACCGTAACTTCCCTCTCCTCTTTTCTCTCTTAGTTTGGTCCCTCCTGAAGCTTAGAGGGGGTTCGCCTACCTTACTGCTACCATACCTCCTCCGTGATGCCATCTAGCCCTTCATCGAGAGTTGTGGAGGCATGACCAACCACCGTCGATGCCCATCCAGCCTTGTCGTGCCTACCTCATAGCTTGTTGAGCTTGGATTTGAGTGTGAGTGGCTTTCTAGCCCTTCATTAGGGTTGTTGTTGCACTTAGGACTTAGTTTAGAACTAGATTAAGGTTAAATGATGCATTGATGATGTAATAAGTGGGTTTAAGCGATAAGTTACCATGGACTTTTGATAAGTTATCGTGATAGGTTGTGGTTAGTTCCCAATAGGTTATCGTAAGTTATCAATAGGTTATCATGTTTTAATCGATAAGTTATCGTGATAGATTATCATGTTTATCGATAGGTTATCGTGATAGAATATTGTGTTCACCGATAGGTTACCGTAATAGGCTATTATATTTTGCCGATAGGTTATCACGATTAGCCTTTCCAATGTTCAATAAGCTATCATTATGTGATAAGTAACTTGTGATGAGTGGTTATAGGATAAGTTATTATGTGGTGATAATAGAATATTGGGTGAGATAAAAATCCAACCCTTCAACATGCCTCTTCATATTTCTATGCCGTTGAAAGATGCAGTGTTGTCTACGTTAGTTTGCAAGAAATGCAAAATATTTATAGGTTGATGAATTAGGAAATAGACCTAGTAGTTATGGCCATGTATGACTTTATGCCATCATAGGAATGGATTGGCTCCGTAAACAACAGGCTAGGATGGACTGTTATGAAAGGGTGATTCAGTTCAACCCACCTAACAAGTCTAGTTTTGAATTCTACAAAGATCAAACAAACCCCTCAATGACCCTTATTTCGATAGTAGAGGCATATGTACTTATTGACGAAGGGTGTCAAGGGTACCTAGCAGTAGTAAAGGACCATACTAAGGAAGAAGCCAAACTTGATGAAATTCGAGTGATTCAAGAATTTCTTAACGTACTTCCCAAAGAATTACTGGGACTACCATCGGAATGGGAAATAGAGTTTATAATCAAACTGATTCCTAGAACTACCAATATCAAAAGCCTCATATGGAATGGCTTTAACAAAACTAAAGGAATTAAAAGTACAACTACAAGAATTACTTGATAGAGGATTCATTAGGCCAAGCGCATCCGATCCTATTTGTAAAAAAGAATGATGGGTCAATGTGCCTTTGCATTGACTATAGGCAATTGAATCAAGTGACAATGAAGAATAAGTACCCATTGCCTAGAATTGACAATTTATTTGACCCATTGCCTAGAATTGACAATTTATTTGACCAATTGCAGGGAAGTTCAATCTTTTCTAAGATAGACCTAAGGTCGAGGTACCATCGATTAAGAATTAAAAAGGAAGACATCCCTAAAACTACTTTCAGGACTTATTATGGAACTATGAGTTGCTAGTTATGCCATTTGGACTAATGAATGCCCCAACTGCATTCATGGACCTAATGAATAGGGTATTCAAACCCTACTTGAATCAATTTGTAATCATCTTTATTGACAATATCTTGATATATTTAGAGGGGCCAAAAGAACACAAGCGACACCTAAGAATAATAATGCAGACCTTTAGAGACCATAAATTGTATGCCAAATTTAGTAAATGTGAATTTTAGTTGGAACGGCTAATTTTCTAAGCCATGGGTATCAAGAGAAGGAATCTCAGTGGATCCAGCAAAGTTGAGATTGTAGTAAATTGGCCAAGACCAACGACACTAACGGAAATAAGAAGTTTCTTGGAACTTGCAAGGTACTATAGGAGGTTTATAGAAGGATTCTCACGACTTGCAAGCCCATTGACCCAATTAACTAGGAAAAATGTGAAATTTGAATGGAGTGATGAATGTGAAAGAAACTTCCAAGAACTCAAGAAAAAGATTGCCCACGGCCTCGATACTAGATATTCCTTATGGTCTAGTGGAATCATGATATATAGCGATGCCTCCCATAAAGTGTTGGGGTGTGTCTTGATGCACCATGAGAAGGCATAGCCTATGCATCGAGACAATTAAAACCTTATGAATTGAACTACCCTACTCATGACCTAGAATTGGCGGCAATAATTTTCGCATTAAATATATTGAGACATTGTCTCGTATGAGGAAAAATTTGAAATTTATACATATCACAAAAGTTTGAAGTACCTATTCTCTCAAAAGGAATTAAACATGAGACAAATAAGGTGGATGGAACTATTGAAGGATTATGACTGTGAGATACTATATCATCTAGGAAAGGCGAACAAGGTAGCAGATGCTCTCAATTGTAAGTCAGCAATGGGTATAGCAAGTATAAGGGTAAGAGAATGGAACTTGTTAGAAATAATAGCAAATTCGGAGTTTTAATTAGAAGTGGACCATCTCACCAGTGTACTAACTGCACTAAAAATTGAACCATAAATTATTCAGAAAATTAGAACACTCCAACAATCGGACTCGGAAATTGTGAAGTTTCAAGAAGAAGTATCGTTGGGGAAAAGACCGGAGTTCCAAGTTTATGAGGATGGAACAGTGAGATACCAGGGACGACTATGTGTCACCAATAATGAGGAAATAAGAAACCCATTTTGTCCCAATAACAGACTTACCTTTAGGTTTAAGAATTAGCTCCCAAACGTCGTTGATGCTTTGAACCGTCTAAACTGTTCTTGCATAGCTTCGATCCAGCTTTCATCGATAGGGCTTCTTCTACACTTTTGGGTTCTATTGTCGAAACAAGTGCAAGGGCACTAGACTCTTCTCGCATTTTGGATCTGGTGCAAACTTTTTCATCAATGTTGCCAATGATGAGTTCTTTTGGATGACTTGACTTATGCTTCAAGTTGCTAGTTGGTCTAAGAGTCTGTTGATCCCCTACTTGGTTGAATCTTCTAGTTCGCTTGATGTTGATCTCCAAAAGTCTAAACCACTTCGGGGTTGTAGACTTTGAAAAGTCTTAAATGGGTTCAGATTCTTCAAATTGAGTTTGATCCAGTTGATTCTGCACGAATCTTGAAACTTGACATTCATAGATTCTTCCACGTTTGAGTCTTTTTGTTAAAGACTCTGTATGCTTTGCTTGAGGTTGAGTAGCCAAGGAAAAATTCCTTCGTCTAATTTTTCTTCAAACTTTCCAGTTCGATCATTTGCATTTTTCAAAATATGACACTTACAGCCAAACACATGGAAATAAGAAACATTTGGTTTTTTCATTTTATACACTTCATAAGAAGTTTTCTTTAGATTAGGCCTCAAGAACACTCTGTTGATGATGTAGCAAGCTGTAAAAACTACTTCAGCCCAAAATCGAGAGGAAATATTGCTCTTAATTAAGAGGATTCTGGCCATCTCCTGCAAGGATCTATTCTTCCTTTCCATGACCCCATTTTGTTCTAAAGTATATGGAGAAGAGAAAACATAGTGGAAACCAGATTCATCACAGAACTTCGCAAAATCTTGATTTTCAAATTCACCTCCATAATCTATTCGTATGTTTGAAATATCATATCATTTTTCATTCTGAACTTTCTTGGCAAACTTTGAGAAGTAAGAGAAGGCTTCAAACTTATTTGCTAAAAAGTAAACCCAAGTAAAGGGAGAGTAATCATCTACGATTACTAGACAGTATCTCTTTTCACCAATACTTTGAGTTCTGGTTGGTCCAAAGAGGTCCATATGCAAAAGCTACAAAGCTCGATTAGTAGAAACTTGATTTACAGATTTAAAAGAACTTCTAACCTATTTTCCGAAAACACATGGAGTGCATAATTCAGACTTTTGAAAGGTCGGATGGGGAAGACCACGAACAAGCTTCTTAGAAGAAATCTTGGCAATTTACTTCATGTTAACATAACCAAGCTTTTAATGCCATAGATTTGCTTCATCTTGAATAGATATAAGACACCGAGAACTTTCTAGTTTTATAACCAGAAGGTAAATATTCACATGCCTTCGTCCAAAGTGAAAGATTGAGAGTAATCTTTACTCGTTCCCGAATAGATGCCTTCTTTGAAATTTATTTTGAATCCTATATCACAAAGCTGACTTATGCTAAGTAGATTGTAATTCAGATCTTCCACCAAGGAGACATTGTTGATAGTCAAGCTTCCAATCTTCACGGTTCCACATCCAACAATTTGTCTTTTGTTGTTTCCACTAAAGGAAATTTTTCCACCATTCATTTGAACAAGTTCTATAAAACAACTCGAATCTCTTGTCATGTGTCTCCAACATCCACTATCCAAATACCGTTTGATTTTCTTCTTGATAGTAACCTATGACCAAAAGAAATACTCAAGTTTTCTTTGGTACCCCAGATTTTCTTGGGTCTAAGAGGGTTAGTACTAAAAACAGTCTTAGCCTAATCCCTCTTAACGAGTCTCCAAACCTTGGGAGATTCCTTCTCAAAATGTTCTGAGCTGTTACACTTTGAACATTTGAGAGTACTTTGCCAACTGGTTTTACAAAAACCTTTTGAAAGTGACTTTTGTAAAATTCCCTTGTAGGCCTTTGTTTGATTATTTCTTTAACTTTGGGAAAATCAATTAAATGAATAGTTTCTAAAGTCATACCCAAACCAGATTTGTTAAAATAAGGCCTTTGTATTGAAAGAATTTTCTCCAACTTCTCAGATTCTTTTGAAAATCTTTTTATGATATTTGAAATATCTTCCTTCAAAAATGCATTTTCCTTCGAAAGAGAATGAAAATTTATTTTTAAAACAACAAAACTTTTATCCAAATTTTCAAACTTTTCTCTTTAAGATGTTTCCTTGTCTCGCTTTAGACTTCTCCCTTTTCAGTTCGGAAATCATTTTAAGAGATGTTTTGAGACCGAGATAGAGTTCATCTATATACTTCGAGACTTTAACATGAATTTTTAAATTGCTAACCTCAACTTCTTTGTCTCGAGTCTAAATCAGAATATGTTTCAAAGTCCGAGTCTAATTCTAAATTGGCCATCAAACATATGTTAGCATATTCTTCATCACTTTCCTCGCATTTTTGTATCTCTCGGTTCATTCATTCTTTTTCTACAACAGATGACAGTTAGGTATGATGTGCCCATTTTTTATTGCATTCGAAGCTAATCACATCTTTGTTGGTTTCATTGTCCTCAATAGGTTTCTTCTGGAATTTTTGAATGCTTTGCTTCTTCCAATTGAATTTTCTTCCATTTCTATTCAACTTCCCGAACTTCTTAATCATGAGTGCTAGTTCTTCATCGTCCATGTCATCTTCTAAATATGTATCATCAGAATCATCGTTAGATTCTAAAGCAATTAACTTCTTACTGTTAGGATCTTCTTCCTCATTGATCTGCTCCACTTCATATGATTGAAGTGTGCCTACTAGTTCGCCTACTAAAAGAGGCATGATCCTCTGGGTTTCTCTAATTGACATATTCACGTGATTCCAATTTTGGAAAGCCCACACAGCAGTTTATTGACCTTCATTGGTCGTGAGATTGGTTGTCCTTGATATGCCAATCCATTCACGATTTCAGTGAAACGACTGAACATATTAGTGATGGATTTTACTAGCTTCATCTTGAAGGCTTCATATTGTCCGAGTAGAATATCGATTTTTGTTTTCTTTACTCGATCAATTCCTTTGTAGGTAAAATGTAACCTATCCCAAACTTCTTTAGTTGTTTCACAAGAAGAAATTCAGTTATATTCAATGGGAGATAAAGCACAAAATAGAGAGTAGATAGCTTTAGTATCAAGAGCTTGTCTCTTGGTTATTTCTGCTTGTGTCAATTCGCCAGCATCTATAGCTTCCTTTCCTCTTTCTAAGATTGATGTAGCTTTGGGATTGATCCCTTTTTTCTACCACATCCCATTCCAGGAGATCTTTCGATCTCATAAATGCCTTCATCTTGTTTTTCCATACATTGTACTCCTTCCCATCAAAATAAGGAGGCATGGTGTTGCTTTGGCCTTTAACCAAACCTGGAGCCAAAATACTAGCCATAGATCTTTAGCTTTAGAAGTAAAACACTTCAATAAAATAAGCACACAAGCTATGATACCAATTGAAAGGGCTAGTAACAACACCTAGAGGGGGTGAATAAGTGTGGACAAAAATTTTCACAAGGTTCGAGAGATAATTTGCTTTTAGAATATGACAGACTTTAAATGAATTTAAACTTTAGACAGTTAGATAAAACTACGAACAAAGTAAAGAGTTTAAGGAAAAGAATAAGAACACAAGGTTTATAGTGGTTCGACTTAGAACAAGCCTAAGTCCACTCTCCCACGCTGACAGCCCACTGGCTGGATTCTACTATGAATCAAAAGAGATTTTACAACTTGGAGATCTCAACTTCATAGTGAAGAGTCTACTTCTCTTTCACGAAGTCACACCATAAGTTTTTCTCTTTTTGAGTACAAATTTAAGCTCAATGAATGAAATAGCAAGGAACTAGAAAGCTTCAAACTTTGAAAATTTTATTTCACACACACCTTCGAACAGTGGAGAGTCCACCTTAAATACTCCTTCATGCCTTCTTGACCGTTGGCACTTTCCAAATGAATTCTTCCGATCAACCCATTGGACAGAATCAATCAAGAAGATCTTGAGCCGTTTGATGATTGAGATGAAAGCCCATCAATCATGTTCGCCCATACAATCAGGATCTTGGTTTCCCTAAATAGAACTTTCCAAGTTTACTTGCCTTCCAAAAGATCTGGATATCGAAATTGATTCCAATAAAGATAGCCAATCATATAGGTGTTATATCCAACCAGAAAGCAATCCATAAGCTATACGAATCAAACTCTCAAAGATAATCTTGCATTTGGATAAGTCTTCATTCTTTAGTAGCGTTCAATCTGGAATATGTTAGTGTGGGCAGACTTTGAACCTAAAGTTTAGCGGTCTTCAGACTTTGACACTAAAGTCTGGAAGTCTTCAGAATAAACTTTGGATAAGTTTTGTCAACTTTAAAAACATAAAGTAATTTTCTCCAACATGGGGGATGTAATAAGTGCTCTCGGAGCTCCTTGCGATGCCAATTGGAATGCGAGATACCTAGAATGGTGTAACATGGCGCCCTCCGAATGCCTAAGGAATGTAATAAGGGCCCCCAGAGGTCGTCGCGATACTAGTTGGGGTGCAAGATGCCTAGAGGGATGTAATACAGTTCCCCTCGGAAGTTGGTGGCAACTGAATCTAGACTAAATATAATTATTGAAGTTCCCAAATTTCCATTTGCTTTCTGGTATATCATTTCTGTGAAATTCTTTTAGAGTGGGCTTTTGCTTATTGATTGTCATGCTCACCATTGGTGGATTATCATTTTTTTCTAGACCTGTAGGTATGTCTCTACTACCCACATCCTCCATGATGCTCTACGGTGTCCCAACTAATCTCACATGGAACTAGACGGCCGACTTCCCGAGGGTCACATTCATTCGGATCACTACGATCTTGACTATCGATGCTAGCGTCCCATTGGGTTTGGTGTAGATTGGGTTTGTCGCCCTCTATGCCCAAATCAGTGGGCATTCCCACGCTCAGACAGCGATGACGATGGAGACAGTCGGGTCGAATAGAATGAGGGCCCAGAGGATGAGGGTGGCATTTTTGGTGATATCTAGACTTGTTATGTTAGTGGCCATGTAAGTAGATAGTAGGATGGTCGAGGTAGTATTTTGGACAGAATTATGGATATAGCGGGGAGAAGGAACACTTTGATCCCCGATGTACCAACCTAGGTCATCTACAATATATAAATAAAAAAAATGAAAGTGTCCGGTTCTACATTTATACATGCATCGATTGAAATTATAGTGTATTAATTTGCCATTACAGGTTTCCGCATGCTAAAATGAAAAATTTGAAAGAATTGGATAGTGACGTTAGCCATGACGTGTCATGGGCATCACAAATAAGCAAATATTTACTTTTTCTTTTAATGTAAATGGTGGTGTCTACCTTACCTTTTCAAATTCATGATCTATCATCACTTAGTCTTTCATACCAAGCTCTCGGTGCTTGCTTTAGCATATAATGTGCCTTTCTTGAGATGATAAACATCATCAGAATTTTATGTTTCTTCAAAACCTATTGGTTGCTTAACATATATCATTTCTTTGATATATCCGTTCAAAAAATGCACTTTTAATATCCATTTGGTATAATATAAAATCATGAAAGCATGCGTAAGCTAATAACAAACGTATAACTTCTAGCCTAGCATAAGTTTCATCAAAATATATACCTTCCTATTGTAGGTATCCTTTAGTAACTAATCTTGCATTGTTATGTACAACATTACCTATTTCATCAAGCATGTTTCTAACTACTCATTTGGTTCCTATTACAGTCTGATTTTGGGTCTTGCAACTAGTTCCCAAATATCATTGACTTTGAACAATGTAATTCTTTTTGCATATCTTCAATCCAACTTTCATTCTTGAGAGTATCTTCGACTCCCTTGGTTCAAATTGAGCTATAAGAGCCAAGGAATTAATCATACCTTTGAGAGATGATCTCATTTTGATTCCTCCATCCACTTTCCCTAGTATCTATTCTTTAGGATGCTTAGTCTTGAACCTCCAACCTTTGAAAGATTGTTCTTGATTTGAGGGATCAATTGGGGATTGTGGTTGCTGCTGTTTGTGAGTAACTAGTGCAAATATATGTATGATGTCTTCACAATCATCAGCTTGTACTGTCACGTCCCGATCCTCGAGTGCGCGCCCATCCCTCAATGGTCAATACGAATGCAATGTTCCTAGGTCTCGTCGCCGACCCCATTCGTTTTAATGCACATGCGGAAGTGAAACATTAACCCCTGATAACAAACAACATGGGATAAAAAAGCATGACACATTTCACAAAAGCCAACTTTTCTAAACAACGGGGCTTAGGTACAAACGAGTCTAGTCAAAAGCCTATAAAAGATCGATTCTCAAAAGAAATTGTCCTACAACAGACTAGTAGGTCACATACGCCGATCCCTTAGGCTCCACATTCCTAGACTCCAGGGCTTCAGTCTTCCACAACCACCATCTAAGGACCTAAAAATGGTTATACAATAACCAGTGAAATAATGTCTCAACAAATCTACCCCATAAACCTTTATTAGGAAGGAAATACGCCTCAGAGCGCTCTAGCCACACAACTACACAATGAGAACAGAGGACTTAACTCACCTCAGTTCCTTCCTGCACGTTAGCATAGTTCATATCATAAATGCATATAATTAATGCATTCATCAATTGGAACATCTCCTATCAAACCAATCAAACACGAAGTCCTGATTATAAGGCAAAATCGTCATAACATGTCACATTTTGTGTCACACAATTTCGTCCCATAATCGGGCTTGAGTAAATCATATCGGTGGTTCAATCCACCCTTGATATTCACTCTCAATGATCCAATTTCCAATTTCACTCAATATCCCCACAAAATAAACAAACTCAAGGCTTTAGAGGTAGTTCCCATGCGACTCAAGTTGCCATGTAATACTTAGCCCTTGATTACAATAAGCAATAGTCTAAGGCTTTAGAGGTGACCCATATGAAGTCTCGCCATCGTATAGTACTTAAGTCCTTGACCACATATAGCAATAGTGCAAGGCTCTAGAAATGACTCACGGGAGTTCCAATATCGTGTAGTACTTAGCCATTGACCACAAATAGCAAATAATACAAGGCTCTAGAGGTGACTCACACGAGTTCCAATATCGTGTAGTACTTAGCCCTTCATTATGCATGACAATACTGCAAGACTCTAGAGGTAATTCCCATGCGACTCAAGTTGTCATGTAATACTTAGCCCTTGGTTACAACAAGCAATAGTAGAAGGCTCTAGAGGTAACTCACATGTAGTCTCACTATCGTGTAGCACTTAGCCCTTTACCTACTCAAAATCTATCGGGTTCCCTCTACACAACATAGATCACCTCAATTCATATGGATGCTCATGCATGTATACACTCAAATCACCTTATAAGATCAAAACACATGAAATTAGACAATTTTTCCTCCTCAGGTGAACAATTCACGTAAATACTGCGCGTGAACAGTGTTCGTATGAACAGTAATTTTTCAGAATTAAATAACTAATAAACTAAATTCAAAAGTCATTAAAAACATTAACAAAAGCAAGTAAAGCATCAAGAACCATCACCAAACTAAAATCGGTCCTAATTGGCAGAAACTGGGCCACTCACGCGTCTTCAAGTTTAAATCCAAAAACCTAGTCAACTGAACTCGGAAAATACTAAAATTTGAATATGTTGTAGATGACACGTAAGAAAACATTTTTCATGAGACACCTTAACCCATATCCTTTTAGATTCGGCCCAATAAATCGCTCAATCCAAGTACCAAAACTGGATCCGTTTTCCAGAAAGTCTATTTTCCGAAGTCAGTTTGATTCAAGCTCCAAAAATGTCCGTTTGATCTGAAATTTTAGTATGTTAAACTAGAAGATGTGACAAACAACTTTTGTGAATAAACCATTTTGAAATTCGAACCCTAAGAGTACATAAAACCCCTAGAATCCCAAAAGGTCACCAGTTCCAGCAAAAACTGAGGTTACGTCGCAAATGACGGAGCTGATATCTCATTCTTTTATATCCTTAAAAATCTTGAAATATATATATACACCATAAAGGGGTTAGGATCGGAGTACTATATGAGAGAACAATGAAGTATAAGAGATTAACAAATCTATATGAAAGCAGGGAATGATGTATCTAAAAGGAAATGATGTATAAGAACAAGAAAGTAAATGACTTAAATAAAATCGCGAGAATTAAAAATAATGTAAAGACCGAAAGCAATATATAAAATATAAAATAAGAGTATGCATAAACAAAAACCAACCATGAAGGTGATATGAACTTGTATTATAAAAAGCTGAAAAGCTGAAATTACATGTATTGAAGGATGCGAGAAACTAAAGCATCAAGTCATCCACTAGGGCGGTAATCCGCACTCCAGGGAGTATTGATGTTTGTATTACAAGAAATGGTTAACCAACTATCATGTAAGTTGGTAACCCTGTATAAAACTATGTATATGAAAACTAACTTACTTTGAAACCAGGGGATACAAGGTAAGAGAGCTTGGAGATGGAAGATGTGAGGATGGAGATGGAAGAGAGGATGGTTTACAAGTGAGAGGGAGAGAGAAGAAGAGAGAAATCTGGAAAATTTTGAGGTGCTTTCTTCTATGTCGAGTGGGTGTATTTATAGAGTGTGCTACGGTGAAAGTGCTACAGTGCTGAACAGTGTAAAGTGAATAGTGAACAGTGAACAGTGTATGTCTACTACGCTCCGGTGTGTAGCCTTTGCGCCGCTTGTAACAGTATCTGCATGTGATGTCTTTTAATCTCTGTCCAGATTGATCCCACAGCAGTCGTCTTCATTAGTGTTTCCACTATGATATGACTGGGAGGATCCGTCTTGACTGTATTGAGATTTGGAAGATCCACATTGTGATTCTTCCGCTTCTGAGAGCATCGTCCTGAGGATGTTGCAGTATTCATCTCTGTTTTGGACTGCTGCAAGTGCTGCACTTGCCATGGATTTTTCCTGTAAAAACGATGTATTTGATGGGGATGCGATTATTTGGGTTTTCTGGCTATTTAGCCATGTTTTAACCGCAGCTTCAGATCCTTGATCAAGAAATCTGAATCCATCCCACCATTTTGTTTTGTATTTTCGGACAAGTACTGGTACACCCGGTTTTTTGGATGTATTGTATTCAAATTCCCATGCTGTTACCCAAGAAATTCTGAATATTATAAAGAAATGCATAAGGCATGGGAACCTTATATCATGAGGTGTTGGTATGAAGTGTTCATTGAAAATCTTGTATCATTGTTTGACTGTGGGGTGTAATATTATGTCCAAAGGACCAAAGAGATCCCACCGGGAGTCAAACCGGTTGGTAAGCTTTGTCTTGGGAAGTTGTCTTTGAAGAATAATAACCAAGTGTGTTGGAAATTTGTATTCTGTCTAAAAGACGTTCCACCAAGCTTGTTGGTAGTTTCAGTATGTGTATGAGGAGGAGTATGGCGGGCTTTGGGTAAGTCTGGTTTGGAATTTTCCGGGTGTATGGGGTGAGGCTCCCCAGTGTGAGGGGTGTATGACTTTACTGATGGATATAGTGGAATAAAGGATATTTTATGTATTGTTTTTATCAGCAAAGTGAGTGAACCTTGCCGATTCTATTTCCACTAAAATTTGCTCATAATAAGCAAGGGTTTTGTTTGTATTGTGAGGTTTGAAAAGCCAATTTTTGGAAATATGTTTTCTGCAAATTTGATTGGATCTTTATCGAAGAATCCATCTTCCACAGATCAATATTTTTTAAAAGATGTTTTGGGAAAAATTTTGATCTTTGAGAAGGAGGGTTGCACAGGGCTTAATAACCACCTCATTCGAAATTCTTTTGTATTCCGCTTGTTTTTGTGTAGCAAGCGGGGAAGGATTGTTACTTACCTCTATGGCACTGAATGGCTCTTTCTTTACGTTTTGTAAATACTAGGCGAGTAACAATATTGTTTCTTTTGGTAGTATGTTGGCTAACTGATTAAAGGCTAGCATGGGTTCAGATGATATGGGTTCCGTTGTCAAAGGTGTTTGCTGTAAGAATGTTTGGTTGTTTTCTGCCATTTGGAGCCATGTCTTGACGGATGTTAAGCCTTTTGGCTTTGGTGGTGTATTGGAGGGTTCGGCGGTGGCTTTGCCTTTGCCTTTATCTTTGTCTTTTTGGATCTTGGCATATTGGTATCCCCTATAAAAATTCTCTTGTGAGAAAATCAGGTAATGAATTTGAAGAACCATTTATAAATTCAATGTCAAAATCAAATCTTTGAAAGTATGGCTTGCCATCTGGTAAAAATCTGTTTTGATGCAATATTTAAAACGTCTTTTTGTAAAATGTCTTTGGCTGATTTGCAATCAATTCGTAAGAGAAATTTTTGGTTTAATAAATCTCCTTGGAATTTTGATATAGATAAAACTATAGCAAGTATTTCTGTTTTAATTGTCGAATAATTTTGTTGAGTGGAATTCCAATGTTTTGATATAAACCGAACAACTTGTTCTTTGTTGTTTTTGACTGTTTGAGAACGCCACCATATCATAATTCTGAAGCGTCCGTTTCAACTATTTTGAAAGTAGAAGGGTCAGCAAGGTGTAAGCATGGTATATCTTTTACATGCAATTTTATTTGTTTGACAATGTCTGTATGGACCGAAGTCCAGGGGGGAGGATCCTTACGAAGCCTTTGATGTAAAGGTTTGCAAAGGATATTTATATTGGGGAAGAAATCCAAAATATAATTGAGGCTACCCAAAACCTTTGTAATTGAGTTTTGTCTTTAATCTCATCTGGAAATGTATCGGTAAAGGAAATTGATCTTTCTATTGGGGTTATAGTACCTAAATGGATGTAATGACCTAGAAATCTAATTCTAGTCCGGAATAGTGCAATCTTAGTGGGAGAGACTACTAGACCATTTTGTATAATTATTTTTATGAAAGTAGAAAGATGTTTGAAATGTTGTTCTATGTTAGAGGAAAAAACTAGAACATCATCTATATAAACTATGATGTAATCTGAATAAGGATTGAAGATATCATTCATGATTCTCGGAATTACGAAGGGGTATTTTTGAGACCGAATGGCATAACATTCCATTCATATTGATCAAAAGGGACTGTAAAAGCTATTTTGTATTTATCCTTTTCACAGATTTGTATTTGCCAAAATCCTGACTTCATGTCAAATTTTGAAAATAATTTTGATCTACAAAGTCTGTTTAGCATATCTTTTTTATTGGGTATAGGATATCTTATCCATCTAAGGGCTATATTAAGAGGTTTATAATTAATAACTAACCTGGGAACTCCTCTTTCTAGTTCGGCATTTTTATTGACATAAAAAGCATAACAACTCTATGGTGATTGGCTTTTTCTTATGAGTTTTTATTCAAGAGGTCTTGTATTTCCGCTTGACAGAATTTCAAAACTTCTTGATTCATCCGTGTCGGGCGGGCTTTGGTAAGTATTTTAATTTCAGAAAAATCTTGTTCATAAGGTAAATCAACGATATGCTTCTTCCTTTCCCAAAAGGCATTGGGTAGAGTAGAGCATATAGTTTTTTTCTATGTGTTATTGTAGGGAGACTATTTTTTCTACGATGTTGGATTTTATAAGATTTTCTTCTATTCTTTTGAATTCTAAATCTTCTTTTAAGAATTCAAGCTGGTTTTCTTTGTCTTTTATGAGGCAATTTATTTCAGAAATAGAATGTTCTTGTAAAATATTTAGGCTTCTTTTTGTGGTTTTGTCACGAAGTTAAAAGTGATTTTTCTGTTTAAAGCATGAGTTTCAATGCCTTCATTAGTAAATCGTAAAAGGTTGGATTAATTGAATAAAAGGTGTTCCAAGAATTACCTATTGCCTCATATTTTTACTAAGAGAAAAGATGTTTTGTAAGACATTTGATCTTTTATTATTAAGGCTTCTGGTAATTTGTATTGGATATTAAGTTTATCACTTGATGCTGATTTTAGGGATTCTGAAGTTTTGTCAAAGTATATTGTTGGAACAAGGCCTTCTTTGATACAATTGAGATCAGTTCCTGTATCAAAGAGTGCTGTTGTTTCAATAATAAACTCATTGTTGATTTTTATCATAATATTTATTATCCATTTTCTAGATGTTATTTCTGTTAATAACATAAGGAAGGCTGGATCGGGAATATCGAAGTATTGGTGATTTCGTTTTGGTCTTCTAATTTTGTCTTTCCTTTTATGACGAGAGATTTTATATCGAAATCTCTTTTTCATATCTAACCGTGTTGCTTTCAAGGCTTGAATTTCTAATTTTTGTTGTTTTATTTCATTTTGGAGGTCATTTATATTAACGGGTCTAGACCGAGGTTTTTTGTTTCCATTCAAGATGTCTTTTAAATTGTAAGAAGTATTGGCGTGGAGGTAATATTTAGGGAAGAATGAAGTCTATCTAAGTATTCTTTCTTGGCTTCTGGGTCAGTAATCTTATCAGTAGTGCTAAGGAGAAATTCTTCCTCTTTTGTTAACATGTTTATTTCAGGAACGGGTTTTTCAGGAGAGGCGTCTTCATAATCGAGAATCGGAAGAGGAATCTATTTCATTAATCAAGACCTTCTTCCTCAAGTTCATCGAAGAAGTATCACCATTTTCTATGAATATGTTATTTAACTGGTTAAGAGTATTGTCATCAAGAGAGTTCATTTAATTTTTATTAATCCTACAGTATTTTGAAATATGACATTTTTTACCACAAGAATAGCATTTGATGTCTTTAAAATTTTTCCTATCATTATGAGGTCTATTTTGGTTATTCCGGTGTCTTTGTTTATTCCTACGAGGTTGAGATTTGTTGTGATGTTTCTCTGTTTCTTTCTCGGAAGGACAAGTTCCCTTACATTTTGGTTTTGTTTTTTCATTATAAGAAGGGTCGTATTGAGCACATAAATCTCCTAGACTTCTATTGGTGAGAGATTGTTCTTCCTTGAGCTGTCTTTGTAATTTGATAGTATTACACATTTGTGTTCCTTGACGATAAACATAAGAGATTATTTCATCATAAGAAAGAAGATCATAAGGTATTTGGCCATTGTATTCTTCTCTAATTTTATCCCTAACTTGATCACCTATAATTTGGGGTAAACCTGCTAAGAATTTTTCTTTCCAAAAGGGTTGATTGCAATAAGGTCTGATGAGATCCCTTTGAAAGAAAAGTTCTTTGTATTCTCTAAACCTTCCTAAGGATTTGCAATGCATATTGGATAAGAGGTCTTGATTCCTATCTCTAATATGTGAAGGGTCTCCTACGAAGTGTTGTGAAATGGAATAGCTAAGAGTATTCATCGCATCTTGGATGAGATGTCCTTGATCATCATCCATGTGTTGGCCAAAATCATCTATTTTATAGGCAGTTAAAATTTGTATTCTTTGTTCATCAGTCAAATAATTATCCCACCAACCTTTTAGTTGTCCAAGAAATCCGGCTACTAAAAGATTAGCAACAGCATGATCGAAACATCTTGCTAGGTTTTGTAGGCATTGGCAAGCATGACCATGTTATTAAGAATATTCATGATATTGCTTTCGGCAACACCATCTATATTCCATTCATAAATGGCATCAGGAAAGTATTTATTCTGTATTTTCTGTGATGATTCTTCTTAGGCAATGTCAGGTGGAGTAGCCCTATTATAATAAAGCTTCTAAGGTTGTCTCCAATTGAGTCTGTTAATCTTAGCGACTGATTCATTATCAGAGTCACCAGATTGTTTGGTCAATGTACTGATAGTGGGTTGGTCAGGGGTGTCTTTAATGATAAGATTTTGGAATTTAGGGGTGTCTATAATAGGAGTAGGTTCTAGCTTTGCTTTTCCTAGGAGTTTTTTCTTTTGTTCTATGGCTTTGGCAAACTCCGGGCTAAGGTTTTTGGGAATTCAAAGGCTTTGAAAATGGGTTTTTGAAAGTGTCAACTTGTGGTGTGACGAGTTGAGTAGGATTACTGAATGGTGGATTCTATCCTATTCAACTATTTTCCTATGGTCACCAAATGTTGATTAGTGTAATTGTTTTGTTCAATGACTTTGTGAGTATAAAGAGAGTCTCCTTGATCTGGAAGCCTAAAAGGAGTAGCTGTAACCTCACTTTCTCCATGTTGTATTTTTATTCTTCTAAGGGGTGGATGATTGGATTCTATGGTTTCACCATTATCAAGTTTCCACTTATAATGATGATCTAAAACAAGTATTTCTTTTGGTTCAAGGAATTGTTCTTCTAACCAATCAAAGAAGAATATATGGACTTCATATTCGTATATGTAGTCGTAATATTTTGTTTGACGTCTTTTGCTTTGTCGGAAAGGTTTTGAAGAACCATTCTCTAATTTGTTTGTTGTCTTCAGAATTAAATTCTTTATTAAGAAAAGTTTTGTTTGGTTCAAAATGTTTTCTAAAACATTAAGCTCAGCATCTATCATTTGAGAATAAGTAGGAGAATGATGAGGGGAATCTGTATTTTCTAGGACTGGTTCAGGCTGGTTTTGTTGATAAACTGGCCTGGAAATCCCTGATCTATTATCTAAACCACTGATTTCTGGTTCAGGAGGTGTCTCTTGATTACTTCTACCGGTGGAAGGAGGTAAAGGTGTTGTATCGTGTGTGGGAGTATCTCTATGTATACTAGGAGGAGGAGTGTTTCGTGCGTACTAGGAGGAATGGTGATTATAGGAGGAAGATTAGGATTAAGATCTATGGACCTTGTATAAGAATTATGAAAAGAAGGACTAGATCTTGAATCGAAAGATCTTCTAGGAAATCTAATGGTCACTCTTCCTTCTGGATGTTGAATGACATTAGTCGGATCTGTATTTTGAACAACTTGTTGGGGAATTTGATTTTCTAATTCCCATTGTTCTGGTAAAGTAACTTGGTTCCAATTAATAGACCTAGGAATTGTTGTATTAGCTCTAGAAATGTTAGTTTGGAGGAGAAGTGTTTCTCCTCGAGGACTATGTTTGAAAGCATTTTCTCAAAGGCGAGAGGACATGGCTTTATAATGAATTCTATAAACAAGGGCTAAAGGAATAGAACCATCTCGCCACTTTGTAATTATGGGTTTTGATTTGGAGTGTTAGGGCTCTAAGAATGTTCTTATCTTTGAGAGATACAGAAAAATTGGGGTAACAGTCAAAGTGTATTGGTCATTTGCAGAGACTTGTCTCTACGGTACCGAGAATGGATTCATCGTAGTTTAAAAGACATGAATCTTGTAAAACTAAGAGAATTGAAGTATTAATGCCTTCTTTTGTAAGAGGTTTGACTCCTACTTGGACTAGTCTTATATGAATGTAATTGTATTTTTGTTTATGCTTTTGGATGGACTCTTTATTCAAAAGATGTATTTTTCATAGGAATTAGAAAGAGGAACATCTCTTTCTTCGGTGGATATGACATAGTCTGATTTTTGAAAAACTTCAACTTTGATTGCTTGTATATTTCCTTAAGTTGTATTTTAGGAATTTCCCAATTTTCTATAGATTTGTTGAAATCTTCTATCCGTACTTCTTCTCTATGTATAGGACTTGGATCTGAGTCCATTTGTGATAGAGAACTAGAGGAAGATGTAGATCTTCTATGTAAGCTCATACTTAGGATCGGAACTAACCCTTCTTCAGAACCGTTACAGAGCTAAACCATCGGTCTAACAGCCACTCAGGGACTTATGGCCTAGACCACTCTGTAGAAACAAGAAGGATGCCAACGAATGGCTCTCGATCTAAGTGTATGTTCTTACAAAGACTATCTATACTTTCCTACGCTCGATACCATAAAGGGGTTATATATTGTAGCTGAGGATGTCTAAAATATTTCTCAAACGGACATCAACCTCAAATTCTTAACCCATTTTGATCTAAAAAAAAAGGACAAACGGCGAGGGTCTAGGAATCAGTTTTGAGGAACAACCACTGAATTCAACTAAACCATACCGAAAGGTACTAACCTCACTAATTAGATTAACACTAATCAATTCTAAGGCTAATCTAACCATTCTAAATTATCACTAATACATACTTAAGCTAATATAAACAATTATTAAGCATAATTAACCTCTTAAGCAAGGTTTAGTGAGTAAACTCACCGGTTTAGCATTCCGGTGAGTCAAACCGGTGAGTCAACGACGATGGCGACGCCAAGGCGGGCGAAAATCCTCCTAGTAACGACACCAACCAAGGTTAGGAAGGATGTGGCACCCCTCGACAGCCCCAATTTGTTAGGGTCATCACGGTACTTATCACTCATCCTACTACATACTAGTAAGGTAACTTTTTAATTTAAGCGAAACTATAGTTCATAGGGGTTGATCAATAGAATACTTTTCCATTTTTTTTTTTTTGTAAAGGTCTCAACACAGTTCATCGCGGAAGCATAAACGTATCTCACCATTTCTTCCTTCAATAACCATAATGCAATGCACACCAACTACGCACCAAAAGAAAAGATAAAGCCGATTCACTTTTATTTATATTTTCATGATGGACATTTAGGGTCGATAGAGCAAAAGGCCAAGATTTTTAACTATACTTGGCTATAACCCAAAAGAGAACTCGACCCTATATGAAACATGTACATCCCTCCATCGACAAGCGTCGGCAATCCCCAAAAAGAAAACATTAGCTCCCACCGGTCATACATGCCATCACACCCAACTTAGTGCATCGGGCAGCGCGGCGGTAGCATCCCTAGCATCACCCCATTGCGTTGAACGTGAACAGACAAAAACTCTTGGATAATAGGGCCATCAACGGAACCCACATCATACATCACCAATACTCGAACTCGGACATACACTAGACCAGGTATACTAATACAGGAATGCTCGGTGCACTCCACCTCAACATCAGTAGGTATGCCATAGAAGGTACCGTGCACAACTGGTGAAAGATGCATCTTTCTAATCTGAAATGTTAATCCCCAAAAGGAGTGAGTACAACCACTCAACAGTAAAGATCCGTCAAATTACACAGTGCATCAAACAGAACAATCAAGGTATCATGAATAAAAACACATCATTCATGCATTCAAGCATACCTCACCTTGCAGCCATGCATATCATCATGCAACTTGTACTTATATCATCAAGCAGCCATGCATATATCATCATGCAATGTGCACATATCATTATGCACTCCAGGCTTGCATTCCCATGAGGTTCATTCCATGCCATATGTACACATCCATGCGCATGATACCATCTCAATTTTTATCTTTCCAAGGACCAGTGTTTGCGTCCCACAATTTATTACTCGCATCCAACCTGGCATCGCGAGGAACCTCCGGCACATGCCTCCGAGCATCCGGCACACACACTCCGGGCATCTCGTACCCCAACTAGCATCACGAGGTATCCCCCCAGCACACACCTCCGAGGCTTTCGGCACACACCTCCGGGCATCCCGAAACTCCTGAGGACATCCGACACACACACTTTGGGCATCCCAATACTCCCGAGGCATCGTCGGCTCACACCTCCAATGGTCTTGTTATTATCTCAATTTATATTCACATTTATCTCAATTTCATCATGGTATTTGATGCAACAATCATCAAAGGTCTCAACTAGCATTTGATGTCATATAACATGCCATATGTCACTACATATGCAGCATAATCAACCACTCAAGACATTCCATCATATGGAACAATTTCATTTATTTTTGAAAATACAGCAAATTTCGGATGAAAAACAGATTGCACTCATTTGGTCATAATTCGTGAAAAAATAGTAAACAGCCTTATTAAATTCTAAAAATTTGGCATGTTATATACAAGATATAGAGGAAATTATTCCGTGAATAACACCATATCAAAAGAACATCACACAAGTCAATGCAATCCACTCATCACAGTCCTTAAAATTTCGGAATATTGAAATACACAGTTTCATTCAAAAATTCGGTAAAAATCCTAAATCAGCTCCAAAATTATAAAATTTTTATATGTTATATAAAAGGTCCATAATTAAATATTTCATTTAGAACTCAAAATCAGATTTTTGATAGATTAAAAACTATAATCACCGTAGCCGTCTCTAACCCTCGGCAAAAATTCCCAGATCTGACCATTTCAAATAAAATCATTTCACCCACCTAAACTCATCCATTTCCTCTAAAATTTTAGTATGTTACTCCTTAACATGTCATATTCAACTTTTATTCAGAACACAAGATCAAATTTCAACCGGAGAATTTTATAAAATTCACAAAATCGCACTAAGTTAGCATTACGATTTCCAGATCTGACTTCTTCAAAGAAAAATATTTTCACCAAGAAGTTTTGAAATTTTGAAATTTCTTCTGAATCATTTCTTAATCATTTCGATCCGTCTATACTTAATCATTTCTTCTGAAATTTTGAAATTTTACTCTCCAAGAAGTTCTCTACAACTTTCATCAAGGAGTAGAAATAATATTCCAACTAAAAAGTCACATGCAGCTCACAATTTCATCAAAGGTCGGACAGCCTTCCTAGAAAACAGAATGCAAGGCTATCATATTTCTCCCTAGAGCTTTGAATTTCTCCACTTCTACCACAACCAAAGTTAACCATCCCTTACAACACATATCACAACAAGCAAATGGTAGGATTTTGGACTCTACTTGCCTCAAATCCTTGCACAAACACAGCGACAAACGGTGGGCAAGGCGGCGAACGAACGGCGGCAACTAGGCGTCGAACGACTCCTTCTTCCTCTTGTTCTCTCGCACACTCGCTCTCCCTCTCTCAGACGGTACTCTCTCTCTCGCTCTTTCCCTCTTTCTCTTCATGCGACACCTCTCTCTCTCTCCCTTTCCTCGCTTAATCCACCCCCCTCTTCCTCTCTAATTTTCTTCCTTTCAATGATTAACAATCATTGATCTTGCATGCCGGCGCCACTTGGCAATTTTCATGCAAGATGGGCTCTATCCAGCTGGGCTTGGGCCAGCCTTGGTCGACAGCAGCTCCTCCCCCCTTTGGGCTTCGCGGGCCAAGCCCATATGGACGAATGGTGGGGTCTTGTGGGTTGGTCTTGGCCTAAGAGTTTTGGCCCACTCTTCTCTAATCTTTCCCTATTTAATCATCACCTAATTACCCATCATATAAATACTTAATTTACCTTATTCTCTTGGCCATAAAACTTGAAATCATAAATCAATAAATTCCAACTTATAAAACACATGGCCAATAATAGAATTTTCTTTCCTATCAAATAATTATCCATTTAAAAGCTTGGCCATAAATCTTATTGCAAATCATGGATCAAATGGCTACAATACAACTTGATGGTACTTCCATCACCTATTCATAGACCTTAATGTATGTAGAGGTTGCCATGAATTTTGGGATGCCACAAAGGACTCGAAAACGGGCCATGAAATCCCAAAGCCTTGCTAGTTTGGCTTTTGTTCTTGGCTGAACTGCAAAGAGGAAGCCAGCGGTTGCAATGGCGAAAACGGGCTAATCGAAGCTTCAGCGAGGGGGTGGCCGAAAACCGGCGGCACCCAGGGGTCAAGGGGGAGTTGCTAGTAATTGGTATGGGCAAAGGAAGGGTCAAAATGGGTGGAAAAATGAAGAAAACATGAAACAGTGCACTCGAGTGGGCGAATCGACTAACCGACAGGCGGCGGCTTCCCGCAAGTGGACGGGACGGCCAGCGGCTCCATTCAGTGCAAGGCCAAGCTCTTCCGAACGATTTGGATGTGCTGAAGACGATGGTGGGTGGAGTGTGAGTTGATTTGCACGGGAAGACAACTTTTAACTCGGTTTTTCACACGAAGATCAGCTAGAGCAGAAATTGGGAGAAGAGAAAATAGAGGGGGAAAAGAGGTCGACGGCCAAGGGCTGGCTTCTCTGGGTTCCTAAGGTTTCTTAAGCTCTCAAGACAGCAATAATGAAGGAAGAAAGGCCGAGGAAGAAGGAGAAGGAAGGTCATTGGCTTCAAGGGGACAATGGCCACCAAAGTCAACCAAAATATCCAAAGCCTCAAGTGGCTGCCCCACCATGTTAAGCCTTATCCTCAGCTTCTTTTCCTTCATCAATCTTCCCAACAAGCCTTGGTAGAAGCTGAAATGTTGCACCCCCCTTGGAGCTACGAATTTTAGACACTTTCCTCTCCAATTCCATTCCATCCTCTTCAATTTTCACCCAATTGAGTTCAAATCAAAGCCTATAAATTCATCTAAGGTGTCCTCACTCCAATTCACATTTTTCTCGTCCATTCGTCCAACTCAAATCCCAAAAACGCGACAAAAAACGGTCTTCATATTTTTCCGGTCCAAAATACCCTTACCTTGAAAATTCGCAGAAAATCTCGGTTTACGAGAAAAATCTTCGGAGGATGAGTCGATGTTCCTAAAATAAATTGTGACCTTATAGAACTTTCAATTTCTGAAATCTACCGGGTAGCTTTTAGGAATTTTTGATGCATTTAACATGTGGTTGATTATTTTCAAGCCACAATGTACATCTTCGACATATTGGCGACTCTCGATTGTCGTGGAAATCTCGAGGTTTCAAATACAAACACAGGGTACAGAAAAATAGAATAATCACCAAAGTGTCGCTCGACGAGAATTTTGCAATCAGGTGGAATCACCCATTCACCGATCACATATCTCGCCGAATCACCTATCTCCGATCTCTGATTGATTTTGATAGTGCCGCATTGACCCTTGCAGATTAGCACGGTCGAGTAGTTAGTTCTTGGTCGAATTCTCGAGTTTGTAGCGTTAAAATTCCTTAACGGCTTCACCTAATAGATCAATTAACTCATGAGTGGCCAACTCGAGAGAAAAAGGCTATAGGCGCGTTAATGAAAAGCCCGACTCATTCAATTGAAAACAGACTCGAAAATCAGGATGTCACATGTACTCCCTTTTGATCATCCATGAACTTCACATTTATGGATTCTTCAACTACCTTTGAATCTTTATTAAAGACTCGATAAGCCTTTCTTGTTGTTGAGTATCCAAGAAAAATGCTTTCATTAGCTCTTGCATCAAACTTCCTGATGTTATTCTTTGCATTCTTTAGAATGGAACATTTGCATCCGAAATCATATATCTGGAGCATCCACTATCGAAATATCACTTGTTTTTCTTTAAATAGCCTAAAATCAAAGAAGACCTCATCTTTTCTTTAGTACCCACATAAACTTGGGTCCTTTTTGGTTAGATTTTGTTTTAGGATCAAAAGACTAGCTAGTTTTTCTGAATTTTCTCTTCTATTTCGAACAATCCATTTTGAAATAACGTATCCTTCACAATCGAGCACTTAGGAAATTTCTTGCCAATAGGTTTAGTGAAGTGTTTCGTGAAATGATATTTGTGAAAGTGAACAAGAGGTCTGCATTTTAATCTATATTTGGTTTTTGAAAAAGGATTCGACTCTTCTTGATTTCCTTCACGTCCAAAACCATTCTTGTTATAGTGAGGAATTTGAATAGAGAGAATGTGTTGTAGAGTCTTTGAATCAAGAGAAAATTTGGTGCTTATATTTAAAATTCCATTCTTGACATTCTCATTTTCAACCTTGTAGGAGCTTTACTTGATTTATTTGAAAATCAAGCTCTTTCTTCAGTTATCAATGAGAGTTTTGTCAATGAGGTTTTAAACAGTGAGATCATGAACTTCCTTGTTTAAACCAATAATTCGTTTTGAAGCTTTTTGATGTTCTTTAAACATTCCCTTTAGAAAATCTTTCAATTCATCGTAAGATAGTTTAGTATGTTTCACCTCATCTTCTTTTGGTTCAAGTCAACCATAACACAAAGATTTGCTTCTTCTTCATCACTTGATTCACATTTGGTGTCACTCCATGTTTCAGCTTTTAGTACCTTTTTCTTTTTCTCAAATTTTCCTTTCCTCTTCTCAATGGATAGGTATTCTTGTTTTTTGTGACCAGGTTCCCTGCATTCATAGCATATTATGTCTTTACCTTTTGATTCTTCCTTATTCTTGTAAGGCTTCTTCTCATCAAGATGCTTGGAGAATATTTTTCCTTTGTAGTCTCTTTTCTCATAAAGTTTTTGAACTTCTTTGTTAATGACGTCATATCTTTATCACTTTCTTCACCATCGAGGATATTTCTCCTGCATCAAGATGGTTACTTTAAATGCAACAACTTTCTTACCTTTGGAGTTGCTTTCTTCAATTTGAAGTTCCACTTCATAGGACATGAATGTTCCTATAAGCTCATCCATTATGATTGGTTGAATCCTCATGGTTTTCCTTAGTGAGGTCTCGATAGTACTCCATTCCTTGGGAAGAGCTCGTAGCAATTTGCTTCCTTTCTCAGAATCTGTGTAGGTCTTTCTTAGAGAGCAAGTCTATTCACTATTTCAATGAATCGTGTGAACATTTGAATTACTATTTCATTAGACTTCATCTTGAAAGTTCATAGTTCCCAAGCAACATATTCATCTTTGTTTTTTCACTCTTTCCATTCCTTCAAATGTTAACATGATGCGATACCATATCTCTTTTATAGTATCACAAGAAGAGATTTTGTTAAATTCAGAAGGTGACAGAGCACAATGCAAGAGATGTTTTGTTTTGGCGTTTAGAGCAGCTCTTTTTCGAGATTCTTCTGTAACGTTGACATCTGCTACTTCCTGGCCTTCTTGTCGAATAATGGCTGGTACTTCAAGACCATTTGCAATTACATCCCACATATCCAGATTTGTGGCTTCGATGTATGACTTCATTCTTTGCTTCCAATAGCCATAGTTGCTTCCATCAAAGTATGGTGGCTTGTTGGGGCATTATTAGTGAAGAAGTTGCCCAAGGTTAGCCATAATAAAGGATCTTTGTACTCAGAAGAAATACACTTCAGATAACAAGTAACAGAGCTTGGATACTAATTGTTGAGGCTAACAATACAACCTAGAAGCAGGTGAATAAGTTGTTTTCAAACTTTGATGATCTTTCGTGGAAATCAACTACTACTGAGTAAAGATCACCTTAACCTAATATTTATGAGAACACTAACTAACTATATGCCAATGTATGTAACTAGATTTGAAGTGGGACATAGAGAGTTATAGTGGTTTTGCTCTACAAGAAAGCCTACATCCACTCTTCAAACTAACAACCTCAAGACGGGCTAGATTCCACTAACAATATGCTTGAAAGGTTACAACTGGCTAACACTAATCCTTTACGTGATAGATCACACTATCTTGATTCAGTTGCTACTCTTATACTTGTACACCTATTCTTTAGCACAATTGTTTAAATAGCTTGACAATCATAATGGTAATACAGAAAGCTTTCAGCTAAGAACAATAGTATGTAAACTACTTGATCTTTTATCGGCATACTCTCTTGGTTTCTCAATGCCTTCTATTTTATATTCTTCCTCAAACTATCCGTTGAGGTTGATTTTAGAGAGATAGGTGACCATTGGAGAGTTTCCATTGAGCTCCTATCCAAGAAGATATTGCTCACACAGTTTCTTTCCTAGGACTCCTATAAACTAACAAAAAATAACAACTGTTGTCATCTTCTCACTGTAGTCTCTGAGGGCGCGCATGATAAAATTTATGTTTCTCAATTTCTCGTTTCTCTGTTCCGAAACAGGTTTGGAAATGAAATCCGTTTGGTAATGCAATTTGATTTCTCTATTTCTGAAACAGATTTCTATTTCAGAAATAGAGAAATCGAAGAAATCGAAGCTAAAATTTTTAGCTTCTCGCTTTTAGAAATAGAAACATAATTTTTTTTTTTTTCTCAACTTTTCAATTTAGTTAATTTAGTCCAAAATATTTTAATCATTTTTTAAAATAATCATTTCAATCAATATTGATTAAAATTCTTAACCATTGGGCCAAATGGTGGGAATTGAATGAACAAGGCTTCATTTGTTGCATGCACGAGATTTCACGCATAGTAATAGTCAACTTGTCATATTCATATCTAACGAGTCTTTCTTCACCTACTCTTCCATAGTACGCCAGACAACGGCTCTATCGGGCTAACTATTTTTTTAATCATAAACTTCATATTGAGGTGGTAAAAAGGTGTCAAATCATTAGGGTTTCATCCGATTTTTCTTTTATATAATGTCATCACTTATCAAGACACGGGTAAAAAGACATCTAATAAGGAATCTATTGTTCTTGTAAGAGTGTTAATGAAAATACAGATTTTGATAATAAATTTTTAAATAATCCTAGTGTTGATAATTTTGAAAAAAACTGGTGACGATTTTTGAACATGGTGAGGATTTTTTTAACAAATTTTGGAAAGAAATTGGAATTAGACTTGAAGTTAGGATTTTTTTTTTTTTTTTAAGGAGATTAGACTATTATAATCATGGCTATCATTAGACTTATTTGATTAATGTGAAATCAATTTCGGCAAAAACATAACGACATATTCACTACAATTGAATTTCGATTGATTTTTTTTTTTTTTTTATACATTGTTTATTTTTTGAAAGAAAATATTATGTAATAGGAAACGTGAGCACATGTAATAGGAAATTCCATGAAATTGTATTTTCAACTTTTGTAATATATTATTATTATTTCGACTATTATTTTGTATTTGAGGATTTCATATGTTGTTTTAGTATTATTTCGACTATTATTTTGTATTTGAGGATTTCATATGTTGTTATCTAATTAATTTCTATTCCTAGTAATAGAAATTTTATTATGTTATCAAACGGATTTCTGTTCAAAATAGAAATTTTGAATCGTTATCAAACGGGTTTCTTTGCTCGTAAACTTGTTTGGGAATAGAAATTGAAAAATCAATTTACGTAAATCAATTTCGAAACAGAAATTTTGTCATGCGCGCCCGACCGACTTGTGAGACAACCTAGCTACTATGCTATATGCTTTATTTTGATTCTGCAACTATATGAATCCAGACCTTTCAACGGCTTTTTAGCCGACTCAACAAACATCAATGGATGTACTTGATTGTTGCATCACCATTAACCGATCTTTACTTGTTCTAATATAAACATCATCAGTACTTGATCTTTTGGTTGACTAGTGCTATTTACTAAAGTAGGACGACATCTCTCCGATGGATCACAACATGGATATTTCTTAGTCCTTTGGTCCAAACATCTGCACATAACATAGTACATAAAAAAAACTAAGGATAGTTTGGGCATCATCAAAATCTCTCGGAGATGTTTTCTCCAATAGTTAAAATCATTCATTGTTTTATTTTGACAAATTCAATTACATTTCAATAATCCATAAAACTTGGAGGAAAAAAAAAAAGAAAGCAATCCACATTTTGGACTTGTGTATCAAAGTATGTCCAAAGAGAAGAGAAAAAAAACTTAGGGGATGAATTATGTGTCATAGGAAGTGAAACTTGAAAGAGAAGAGAAGACAAGGTTTTCTTCTTTCACCCTTTATTATTTTTGTCATTTTTTTTTTACATATTTACATTATGATCCCTCATTTAATCAAAATTTTTAAAATTGACTATGTGCATGGCAGAATTACTTCTCGGAATTTCGAACTCATATGTCGGAATTCCGAACTCAAATGTGGAGAGTGTCGGGAGAGATGATCAAGTGTCGGATTTTCTAATACGTGTTAACCAAATGTCGAGAGTGTCGGACATGTGTCGAGCGTCCGACATGACACAAAAGCTCTGGAGAGTGTCGGTGCTTCATAGGTCACATCGGCTTCTAAGGACTACTACAAGTGCTTTCTTTTATCTAGTAATTTTTTAATCATATCACAACAAGAGTCCAGTTAACTATTGTGGACTATGCTTTTAT